>JAMKCH010025547.1:0-19562 GCA_023653785.1 Ophioderma brevispina | reverse complement strand
AATCAAGATGGTGAATGGACTGCATCAGAAACAGAGATACGTATTTCGAGCCAAAAATGTTGTGTAAAAGGAATGTCTTCAGACGTGAATTGAAAATAGTGCTGACTGAGCTAAGCGGATACTGTTAGGGGGTTATGCCACAAATGTGCTGCTGCCTCAGCAAAGGATCTATCACCATAGAACTTTGTTGATGATTTGGATGGTTTGGAGCAGAAGATGATATCAAGGTTCTCGGTGGGAATACAGCTGGAGGAGCTCAGAGATTTAGACAGGTGACATGCTGTGGATGGCCATATAAGTGAGAAGTAGAAGCTTAAAAACTGCCCTCTGTTTAATTGGAAAGCCATGCAGTTGGTAGAGAGCTGGTGTGATATGCGTCTCGTCGCCGGATTCTTAAGGACAATGTACGGGCAGCACCTGCATTTTGAACTCGCTGAACCTTGGTCAATTCTCTTTCTAGGAAAGGCCATAAAGCCAAGGAATTGCAGGAATCCAGCCTAGATGTAACAAAGGCGCTCATGGACCAATATGATGGTAGATTTTTCATAAAGGTACTGAATTGAAGCTGCCCAATTTGTCCTTATTGAGAGCCAAGCCACCAGCTTTGCATAAGCTGTTAACATGTTTGATCATTCTTAATGATGAGTCTAAGATGACCCAAGGTTCCGTTCTTCAGCTGACGGACATATAACAGAATTGCCAATGGTCATAGTTGGCTGAGAGTTGCTAGCCGTTCTACTAAAATGAGAGCGAGAAAGTAAACATCTCCGTCTTTTATTGTCATTTAATAAGCTGTTGGATTTACACCAGGAGAGATGATGTCTGCAATGCATGTTTCAATCTTTTTTATGATGATTCACGATCATGAGGGGAAAGTCAGGGTGAGAGCTGTGTTTGCGGTAGGTCATCAGCGCCATAAACAACAGATTAAATACCGTGGGCAGTTATGATATCATGTAGTGGGGCCTGATTACAAGATGAAGTCAATCGGTCCAGTAACCGAGGCCCTGTGGGGACTCCACAATCTACGCCACAGGACTGACAAGCACCTCGTGATATAGATTGAGTTCGGCCATCTAGGTAAGACGAGAACCAACTTAGTGCTTTCCCAGTAATCACATTTACCGTTAAGTTAGACGGGTTAGGAGGTCTTTGTGGTCTATAATGTCGAAGGCGGGCTGAGTCCAGAAACACTAGTACAGCCTCTTTTGTTTTGTCAGAAGAGCAGTCAACATGTCATTCTGCACCCGTAACAGAGCAGTCTCGTTACTGTGATAGTGCCGGTATGACGGCATGCGGAGCATGGAGATCATTATAGATGAGGTAAGTCTGCAACTTATTCACTGCTACTCTTTCAAACAGTTTACACGAGAAATGGTAGATTGAGATATGGCGAGAATGAGAGGATGTTGGTGTCCAAGGCCAGTTCTTCAGCAGCGGGGATGACAGAATGCATGCTTGAGAGTTGGGAAATACGCCTGAAGACAATACAGGAAAGAGTTGGGCAATCCTGTTATGATGGTAACAGATCATCAAAACATAGTTTTAAGAGACCAGGGTGGTAAAGGAGTCTAAGGTGCAGGCCTTGATCGATGCTGATTTGATGGATTTCAGGACCTCCTCTTCTCTTCAGACACGGTAGAAAAGTAGCTGAAGTTGCTTTGGCATGACTCTGTTAGTTCAACGGACATAGAGGCAGTAGTAGTATCATGTAGAACGTTACGCAGCTACTTGATCTTCTTGGAGAAAAAAATTCTGCAAAACTGTCAGCAAGATCTTTTGAACATTCATGGGCAGGTAGCGGTTGTTCCACTCGGGGAGAATTCACTTACTGCTACCGGAAAAGGTCTCGTTGATCACATTATAATCTGGTTGTTATGATAATCGGGCTTGGCTTTAGAAATAAGAGAGTTGTATTTAGAGCCTGATCTTTGTAAGCCTCTTTGAATACTGTTAGGCCCAGTCCCTGTGAAACTCTGGCTCTCCGCGACGCCGTTCCTTCTTCTCATCACGAAGAACATCGTGTACCAAGGCATGAGGACGCAGATCTACAGATCGATTTACGAGTGGAGCATGTTCATAAAAAACAAGTGTCCGTGATCAGATGTTTTTATTTCAATGACTGGAGATCACCTCAGCATCTGGAGGCAACAAGTGCAATCGGAAATCATAGCGGAAATCTCTTTTGATGTTTGCGAATTTTCCGATCTGCATGGTTTTTAATTGCCGGTTCAGGTCGTTTATTTTGATGATGCACTTGACAGCGTAGTGTTCAGACGCAAGTGACTATAGTTGAAATATGCTCACAAAATTGTCTTGCTTCAAAGTTATTAGTAGATCCAGAATGTGGTTCCCAATGTTAGTTGGGCCAACAACTAGTTGTTTCAAGTCATGGCAGATCTAGAATATTGAGGAAGGATTTAGCCTCACGGTCATCATCAACTGTACAACATTTACATGTAAGTCTCAGTTAGGAGCATGGCCACTACCAACTGTCACGTAGCAAGAAGAGAGGAAATTGCATCGAGAACATTGATGAGGTGATTTATTTTTTTGTCCAGACTTGATTTTGAGATTAGAATAAGTTGGATGAGTAGAACGGGATGATATTGTTACCTTCATATCTTCCATGGAGTTCAACTCGCAGGTCTCGTTTATCCTTACATGGAGCTAGACCATCCCTAACGAGAATAGCTTTTACCCTCCCTCCTCTTCTAATTGCGGTGAGAATGATGAACTTATAATTAGGTAAAGTATTCTGGATATCGCAATGCTTGCATCATCTCTGCTATCGCCAGTCAGCCAAGATTCGGTGATGGCAAAGATATCCACTGATTTCTGATGATGAAATCACACAATGCACCTGATTTATTTTTTGGCCTTGATAGACCTGGCATTCCAGGTAGCAAATCGTACTGTCATTTTGTTAAGATTGTTAACTATTTGTACCTTATGAAGTTACTTTTATTTATGTTGTTCCCTGATTTGACACCGTTGATTTTCTGATGCAAGTCCGCGTAGCAATCCTACGTTTTGTGCGTGCAAACGGTTCCACGGAAATGAAAAGCACCCTGGTTAGCAAGTTGATGTTACAACAAGACTAAATATAACAAAATTCACAAGCAATTTAGTGATATTATATTATGATGCACACAGATGTGCATGTTGCTGCATTCGTGATCACTCACACATGACTAATTGAAATTCAAAAACAATTGTGCACAATTTAGTTCACCACGCCAGGTTCATCCGTGGTAGGTAGCTATCTGCTGACCCCGCAATTGGTCCATCTTGCGGCTTTTTTGAAGTTGTTTCGATCACCCAATATCGGTAAGAGTTCATTGCTTTACTTCACCGAATAAGAGAGAGATTAAATAAAAGTGAAGAAGAGACGAAGAGAGAACGATATGAAGAGTGGAGGAGGATAGAGAGAGAAGCAATCCACTGCTTTGAACAGCTTATATCGAAGCATTTACTATCACACGTCAGTATTTATTTTTAAAGGGACATAATGGCATGAACAAAATTGACATAATGAAAAGCCCTTACTGAATACTTCCAAACTTCACTAGTTAAAATAATTTGGATTGTTTCTTCTGTAAAAACAGTAAAAAACGGAAAGAGTAGGGGTGGCAGTTTGTTTGTTGCATTTCGGAAACAGGAAAGCAAGGTGTTCACGTCCCTGACAGAAATTTACAGTGTATCTAGCATGTTTTGAGACACCAATCAAAGCATTCAGACTGGATTAACGGGCATTCTATTTGGCTTGTAGTAAGACATTGAGCTGGCAAATGAAAGATGGATTAGCTGGGATATTAGAACTAACAATTACAATTGTCTGGAGCTGATGACAACATGCTGTCAAGTGTAGTAAATGCTGACCGTAATGTCAGCATCCTTGTTCCAGAAAATTGCCACAAACTGACAACCTCCCCTTTGGAAATATCCTGTTTTGTTACTCGTTTTAAAGAATGTGAAACATTCGAATTGTTTTCAAATTCGTGGAAGTTATTTGTAAGGGTCCTTTCATTATGTCCAATTTTTTTTTCATGCCCATTAGTCCCTGTAAAATGCGTTGATCCTGAAGGCAAACATATGTAATGCACCTATAAAATCATACCGTGTACCAGGCCTAAAATAAGGAAAAAAGCTCAGCTGCCATGCATACTTCAGGCTAAAACAAATGCTTAGCACGCAACAGCAGAGTGCAATTTAGAAAGACCTGGTAGTAGTAAACCAAATTTTTAAATCCGGTTTTTGTCCGCTAGCGGGGGGTGCTGGATCACCTCAACATTCACAGTAATACTGTCGTGTGAGGATTTATTGGAGCAAAGATAATTGGAAAAGGATTCCCTTCTGATATGTCAAGGGCTGGATGGCCGCCGTTAGATCTCCAGAGCCGATGCCCTTGTGGTAGATCTTGTTTTTTTTACATTCTAATCGGATTTCCATAGACACCCAATGGGGGTGACGGTTTAACCGCTGACACCCGGCCCTGGGACAGGTAAGTACTGGTTACCAGCATTACCAGTAGCAGACCCCCCCCCCCAAAAAAAAAAAAACATGACCTGACACTAATATTTTAAACATTCGGGAAATATAATTGGGTTTTATTCTAGCCAATAAAGTTACTTTATATCTTTATTTTATTTATGATTCTTATTTCAGTGGGCAGTAGGACCAATGCGACACAGCAAAACACAATACCATGGTGGTGGGAGTTTGCCCATCCAGGTGAGCTGAGGGATAAGAAGGATGGTGATTGTGTATTTCGCCCATTCATTAATTTGAGAGGGGTGTCATTATTGAAAAAACAAAATGAGTACATTATTTTTAGGGTTTTTTATGATAAAAATCACACAAATAACATTAAAGATTAAATTTATTATTACAGCTTTCAAATATTCAAACTAATAATATATATAAAGAAGTCACGTTATATACAGCCAAGGCATCTGGGGTCTATTCGACCACCAGGCAAGGTATAAGGAACAATCATTTTAGAGATAAAACAAGTCTCAAACAGTACGGCAGTAAACAATAAAATCAGGCTGGTTGACAGATATGCAACCTGGTCGACTACTATGACTACATATAGTTATTGACAATAGTTCACTCCTTCTCGTGCCTAGGAATGGAAGATGGGAAACAAAGAAGGGTAAGAGCAGCTTTGAGATGTCAGTTTTTAAATCAGAATATTGGATATGAGATTTGGCCGTGCGGAGAAGCCGTTGGAGGCGATCCTTATTAGGTTTTGTTATAAGGCCTCGGAACCAACTTCATAGGAAAAAAATGCTGCAAGTGTAGCCCATTCTTTGTGATGTCGTCAAACAACAGATGCCTATTCTGGCAACTTTACCTTATGACTTTTTTTCAATATTTGCTTCGAAGGAACGGTGAGTTCGACCAAGAATATCTTTTTTGACGGATGGAAAAATTCAACACAATGGTCTGGTGTTTGGACTGTGGGGGCATGACAGTCAGGTGGAACCGTACCCCTGCCACAATGTAACCCCGCTCAATATCACTGTTATAAAGCCGCGCCTTTTGCTCTCGACAGTCTCGCTATGTTCCAAAGAGGCTATTTATAATGCGTATGATGTTATTATGCCGCCCGAGGTATTCTGTCGATCATACGAGGGCAGTTGTTTGAGGATGGGGAAAGGTGTACCTTTGTTCTTAAGAGAGGGCAGTTACCACTCAAACGTTCCCCCATTTGTAAAGTTGGTAATGATGGTACGAGTCAGGGCTGCATTAACAGGCAAACTTTAAACGCCCTTAGGAATACTGTACATTATGGATTTCCACGTCAGATTCATATTGCACTCATTTAATTATTGGGCTATATCACCTTGGGTATAAGCGGCTCACACACACGATGTCCAATACTCACTGTAATCTGATTTTATAGAATCTTTGATTTAGGTTTAATTGTAATTCCGCATGGAACTTGGTCATTATCAATGCCCTATGATTAACTTGATCACAACATAAGTAATTGTAGAATTTTATCCGTTCCATTGACCTTCTCTTGCACGTTTTCAGTCTAATAGCTCTATTGTGTTGACAATCGCCTATTATCTTGTTCTACTTATAAGAATGGGAATTAAAGATTGATATTGTTGTTTTGGCCTGTTTTATGCTAACATCCACCCACTCGAATATAATACTTCGATTCGCGCTGATATAGGACAACCCTGTACTTATACTCGATTCGCGCTGATATAGGGACAACCTGTACTTTTTACGGGCGAGAGCTATGTGTGAGGTCGCACAGGCAATAACTTTGTAGCACTCCCAGTCCGCGCGTTCTTAATACCGTGTGCTCTACTGTCAATCAATTGTGCAGGTGGTAAAAACGCAGAGGGTCACGGGTGAAGTAATGTATGTAATATGTGAAATAACTCCCTGTACGAGGCAGTGCGCTATTCAATCTCCTGATGGATGGTTTTCGGCGCTGTTCCTCAGGTGATATGGGGCCCTCATCATTACTTTCAAACTTACCCTAAACTAATATGACTAATACAATAGTCAATAACCCACTCAAAGATGGTCCAACGTTAGTTTCTTAATAGTGGAAGCACGTTGAATGAAATATTTGATTGAAATCTGGCCTAAACACATAAAAAACGCAACACATGTTGTAATTAACGTCGCCTAAAAAATTGGGAACTTTGTCAGTGTTCATTTGGGAACAATGTAACGGACAAACATTGAATATCCATGTATAGTGCCCCTCAGGATTTAATTATTTTCCCATCCTAAACTCTGTTTAATCTAAATATCATTTTCCAATTCATTATGCATAATGCCACATATTAAACACTTGCATCAAATTCTTAACATCTTGAACAGTAAGATACGTTTTCGCAGTGACCACAGAAATCGTTTAAAATTGCCTAACCATCTTTTTTTTTTAAAGTGAAGTAACAGTACAGTGAAGTGATGTGAATGATTTATAAATTTTGCTTAAAACTACAATTCAATTCAGGAAATACAGTAAACAAAATTAAGTTTTGTAACTTGGCCTTTTCATTTCAGTCACTTCTATTGTTAGGCAGCGATGCGACTTCTTGGATAGATTAAAATGCTTCTTTCTTCCCTTCGATTCACCTAATGGAATGTGACCCAAAACTTTTCCCCTACTCCTATATCAGCAGCGAATCGAGTATAGATGAATAAGTTTGAACATTTTAAATCTTAATTTACAAAACAAAAACAATCCTCATCATTTATTCTCTAAAGTATGTCTCACATGATTCCTCTCTTTTTTACATTTGCTTAAATTATTAAAACAGTGCTCAAACAAGTGCTTTGGTAAAAGCATCACGCCTACATGGAAGGATCGGTACCTGTACAATCTTCGAACAAAGGTGGTCAAACACTTTTTATCCCCGCGTTATGTAGCACCGTACGGTTCTGTATAGAACATTAAAGATTTAAATAGCTCAACAACACAGAAACTTTTAAAGGGATTTTCTTTTTTTCTTATTTAATTAATGGTTCCTAAAATGGACGGTTCTACAAAGACACATTTTCTTGTTCAAAGAACCTTTTTTGTTCTACAAAGAACCCTAATGATGTTATTGAGCTCTTGTAGAACATAACGACAGGTTTTGGGGGGAGATTTTTTTTAGAACTCAAAGGGTAAACCTAGAATAAGAATATAAATTTTTACTGAGTTTAAACGTTTGCTATAGCTGTATGATGTCAATAAAACCACCCCTTAACTTAAACCAATGGCAGTGAACTAGACCTAGTAAATTGAAGCGAATAAGGGCTTCTTTTAAAGAGCTGTTGAACAAATCGCCATGACTTATCCCAAGCAAGGTGAAATTTTGGCATGTTGCAATCCTAAGCTATGAGTAACCACATCTGCCAATTCTACTATCCATGTTGTGAAAAATTAACAAAGATTTGTTCCATTGTTTGTTTTCGTTGTTGACAACAAAAATTAAAACTTGAATAAATTATTGCAATTTTTAATTAACACCACGAGACATGTGGTAGTGGTTGAAAAAACTGCACTTGTCCGTACCGACTGCTGTAAGAAGTTTTTTAATAGTCCACAGGGCTCATAGCCCGCCGCAACGGTAAAAGAATATAGGGCACTTGATTCAGTTGACGCTTCAGGCCACATTAGTTCACGCTTTATTCCATTTTCGTCTATGGAACTCAGACTATATCTTCTTTTACACTGGCACGATCCGTATACTACTGTCTGTTCAATTAACTTAATTTCTGGTTTTTATTAATTATTTCAAAAAATACCCACGTTCGAATTAAATTCCCGAAAAGAAAGTTGTTGGGTATCTTTGGACCTAAGACGTGTTGACACTTACAAAGGAATGGAACAATTTACTCTGTCAATCTATTGAAATCTGAGTATTTCACCCTCGTTTTGAAAAGGAGCGAATAAATTGTTTGGTACCTTCGTAATTACGTTTTGGGGAAGGTTCCATTGACTCCACTTTGAAGGTAGTCAAGGTTAATCGTCGGAGGATAATGATTCACTATCAAAATTGTCCTGCCATTGCCACTTTGTTCAACAATATAAAATCCGAACCGTTGTTATTTGCACTGATGTTTTGCAATACAAACGAGATGATATTGAGTGAGTCGAACGGCATTAACTTGAATGGACGGCTTTATACAGGAGACGTAATGATGCTTTTGTTCATAACCAATGACATAAAAAGACAGGCCCTCTGTTAAAAGTATCGGTATTTCCAAAATTCATTTATTACCCATGCATTAATGCCGCGCAAGGCAAGGTCCATGAAGCATACTTGGTTCGTATAAAACATACTTTTGAAGCGCCCCTAATTCATGAATGGGTCTGCCATCAAAGTTTCAGAGGGAAAAGCCCATATTCACTGAACCCAGTTTATTGTCGTTTTTCCAATAAAAATCAGCTGTAATTTGAATAAAAATCCAAAGAGAATCTATTTTTCAAGTTGTTAACCCAATGGTCTTGTTTGGGTCCAATGATGAAGAAAACTTTTCTTTCGTGATTTTTTTCGAAAGCGTATATTTTTTTAAATAATTATTAAAACCGGACTCTAAGTTAATTGGAACGGCAATAGGAGAGCCCTCTGCCAATTGAGCTAACAAGCCGTGTTGGTAGATGAACGATCGATATCTTCTAAGGTTTCATCGGTTTTTTTTCAAACACTTGTGTGCACTGACCACCCATGGGAAAGATTAATTAAAATCACATGGCACCCCTTTTGCCCCCCCCCCCCCCCCGCCAAAGAGCCCTTGTGCCGTTCCTACTTTTTTGAGACCAATGAAAATGACTCTAAGCTATCCTGTGCATGATACCAGAAAAAAAAAGAAAAAAAAATTTGTATGAATCGGATGTTCATACAAAATCACCTCCTTCTGATTTTGTTACAAAACGGCTCAGGTAGACGAGGGTAAAGCAATAATAGCACATTTTTTGAAGCGTGCCCGCAATTTTTCCAAAAGTTTGGGATTTTTGCACAGGTGTGTTGGTAATCCGCTAAACTATAACTGCGAACGGTAAGTCTCAAAATTGAATATTTGTCATAAAAGAAGCAATTTTGTAATGGAAATCGAGATACCAGATTGTAAATTTACAGCGGAGTTGGAAACACTAAAATTCTGTCCGTCCATTATAAAATAGTGCCACCCTCACGAAAATGACCTCTAAACTTGACCTCCCTGAACCAATAGAACAACTCATGGATGAGGAATGACCCCCCACCTAGCGTAGACACGTTACATGGCGTTATTTTCCGGATATTTCAATTGGAAAGACCGTTTCCATCAGCCATTGAATTATTGTCGGAGATCTCGATATTAATTATTCTAATCACAAAATTCTTTCGTGTGGCAATAGAACATTTTGTGCTTAACCATCACAGGTATAGTGTTTTACTTGGTTTATTCAATGCAAAGTGAAAAAAATCTCAAAATTTTTGGAAAAAAATTGGGGGCGCTCTTCAAAAAAATGTGTATTATTACATAAGTAACTTTTTTTTCCCGTTGATGCATATGGGCATTAAGGGGGTTCAAGTGGACCTCCCTATGAAAACCACTTTTGCTGTTGGATGTTGTACACCAAACTCTGGTCAATGATGGGGGTACATCAACATGACAACCTACAAGAAAAATAAATCGGTTATACACATGCCAAAGTGGGGGGTGTCCAAAACCCGATTTTCAGATAGATGCGCACAAAACATTCTTCCGCCAAAAATGAAAAACGCATCTTTCCAAAGGGATTTTTTCTCAACATTTGGCTCAGAATAGTAGGACATAATATAATTAAATACATGCTGCATTAAAAATTCAAAAAAGTTACTCCAGCTACGATTTGAGGGGCAAAAATCAAGTACGCGTGTCATTATCTGACCAAACAAGACATTTTTTAATTTGTATGTACGAAGATCTTTGATACATCATACACTGTCCAATGCTGCACTGTCGCCTGGTGCAACACAGGATGCTTCTGGAAGGAAATTACACCTACATGCCTGTTGGTAGGAATTATTGCGTTCTTTTGGAGGACCCCTTATTTTGCTCAGAAATCAATGTTGACAGAAGGTCACAGAATAAAACAAAAAATCAACGGTGACACAGTTTTGATACAATTTGGATTATTTATTACACATCCTGTTTAATTTATGAAATTTAATTGCAGGCAAATAATTATGATTTTCTAAAACTCTAGTTTTTATGGGAGAATGGGCATATATAGAGGGTGCTTACATACAAATCACAACTTTGTAGTCCTATATGCAAGATTACAGCATGGATTCTGCTTTTTTGCAGATTTGTATATAGCTCTTCTTGCAGTCCCTAACATACATGTATATCGTTGTCAATGTTGAAATGTGATAAAAATAAAGAGACAACTGCATGGATCAAACCGCTGTGCGGCTGTTTGTTTTTTATAATTTTTTATTTTTTGCTCTTTGATTGGTATTTCCATGGACATTTTTAGATTTCAGCTGCCCATTTTTCAATCTGAGCTGCCACATATGTGATGGCAAGCACGCTTATATGGTAGGGCATGCCGTGTTGTACCTTCTCGCATTCTTAAATGGTCAGGTCTCTGGTTTAAGACCCCCGACTATGAAACAATCATCCGTCTGAAGATCGGATACCCAGTGATCGTGAGGGTATTGCGTGAAACTCAGAGTAACGGTTTCCTTTCCAAAGAATCTATACTTTGTAATATTTTACCCTCTCCTGTAATGGGATTGAGCACTGTAAACACTTAACTGCATAACGGGGGGGGGGGGGGTGTCCTAGGGTACCCAACTTTAGTTTTCAGCCGGCGATTTAACGATGCAATATATTGGTTATATTTTTGTATTGTCTAACTTTAGTTGCGCTGCATTGGTGCAAAAAATTAAAATCATCGCGTCGTTTTGGGTTATTAGGGGGACCCTAGGGAGCCCCCATTATGCACTAAGGAAGTTGCCCTGACAAAAATGAAAAATCTTTATTAGAGTTACTGTGATTCTGATTTCATAATGCTACATCTAGTAAAGAAACAAAGTAAATAATTAAATTAAAAAATCTTGCAAAGGATAGTAGGCATTGGAGCCAAAATATTTTATATAAATATTGTAGCGGTTCTTACTTAGGGAACTATGGTAAATTATACATAGTAATCTAAAAAAATAATAAAACGGCATGAGACATGTTATGTTTTGTGTTTTATGTGGTAAATATTGGTTCATTCTTCAACCAATTTAAAGCAATCAGCAAAAGTCTAGGCGAAGCAATTCCGTAGAAATGCAGAAACAAATTAGTTGTTGTCTTTTTCGCACTTTTGACGCGCGCGAAATTAAAATCAATGTTTGCCCTAATTTCTTAATGAAAACCTTCTCTTCAGATTTTTATTATTATGTTGATGTTTGAAGCCTTCTAACAGGTGGGTTGGGATTTCATATAAACAATCCTTTAGGGAAAAGTGGTTATAATTAGGGGGGGGTCCTGGAAACCCCACCCCCCCGTTATGCACTAACGGAAGTGCAAACCCCCTATGCAGGTAAGTGTTAATTTCACAGATTTAGTAACCTGTAAATAATACTGTTTACGGGGATTGTATATATTAAAATATATATAGATAAATATTTGTTTTTTTGCGGAAGTATGATATATAAAGCTACGTAACGATGAAAGTTTCCGTGCCACGCAAATTAAACATGTTTGAAGAAACCTTTTGTGAATTTGAAAAAGAAACTGCTAGCGCACAAGATACGAAGCGGCTTTAAGGACATGCTAGGTCCTCTGAAGGGTGTGTCAGGGGTGGTTCTAAAACAACGGCATATGTACACGTAAGGTAAAGTGATCCTAAAGGAGCGCAGCACCTGTACTGTGGGTCACAGATGAACAGTTATATATATTTTGTCAGAATTTATATGTTGTACATGTATTACACATTTTAGGGCGGTGCTGGTACGGAGCGAGGGTGATTTCTGGGGCAAGTTTGCCTTTTATGTCACAAAACTTCCTAGGAACTATCAGATAAGAATATGTTTAAAGATGCAAAGTTGTTTCTGGCTTCTCTACCAAGGGCTTTGCGGGGCTCACAGATAGAATTAAAGAAGACGCATATTTCAAGCGTATTTACTGAATTGGAGACTCAAACATGCGTTTCTGGCTCGCTTAAACCACTGTTACCTGCGCCTTTTTTGTAACACAAAACTCCCGAAGGGGGGGGGGTGGGTACAACCCCCCTGTGATTTTCGTTCTGAACACACCAATCCTGTAATTTGGTTACAAGGCCTTAGATTAGAGTTTCTTCTTCATTGGTACCAAAATAAGTACTAACATCCCCCATGATGACGTCACCAGGACGTCATATGTTGAGGAGGAAAGACGAAAAATACTGAAATAGGGTGGGTGGAAAAAATGATATTTCGCCAATTTTAGCGACTCAAACACACTATTATAGCTCTAAAAATGATGTTTTGTAATTTAATATAAAACTAAGTCATTTCCCATCAAGTTAGAGTCAAAACCGCATGGAAATCTGATTTCGAACCTTTTTGGCGAAAATTGAATTTTTCACTGTTTGTGTGTCTATGGAAATGGCAGCTTTGCTGACATGCGCAACGTTATGAGTCACTGTGACGTACTGACTAGGCATGTTCCCCCCCACAAACACCCCCCCACCGGTACTTATTTGGTGGTATATCAATGGAAAGAGGAGGACCATCCATAGTCTATCTAATGGTACCCAAATCAAGTGTCTGTGAATTGTTTGTCCGGTGTTGTGTAGGCATGTGTGGCAACTCTCTTCGGAGGGGGGGGTGGTTACCACCCCCCTTTCGATCCCTTTGGGATAACCCGTACATTACCTATACCCTGGTGGATGTGTTTGTTTTTGGATTTATTTTAAAATGGCGGGAAAATGTCAATGACAATTTACATTAAAAATTGGCACCAAAAAAGGGGGTTTTAGCACCCCCCTTAAGGTAGACGAGGGTTAAGTCAGACCTGTCATCGGAGAAGGACTAAACAAAAAGCAGACAATAATTCGCTATCATTACAAATTAAGCATTTCGAATACCAAACGGCGAACGAAATCTTGTTGTTCCGTATTGTTGTCATTTGTTTTACTTCTTTGTTTGTGGTTGTTAACAGCAATATGTTCGCCATCCTGTTTAAATGATGGTATCTGCTGCGGTCCTAACATCTGTCATCAATGTAGAGAAGGCTATAGTGGGAGTAGGTGCCAGATAGGTAAAGTGTTTCTATGATATTTTGATAAAATGCATAAAACACATTTCCCGTATTTTGTAAGACACACCGACAGTCGATGTGTTTAACAACTCAAAAATAAAAATTAGAGTGCTCATCCTAAAAATCAAGGGCAAAAATATTTTTTTTAAAAGCGAGCGAGAGAGAGAGAGAGAGAGAGAAGAAACAATTTGACGATAATGCATTTAGAAATTCATTGATCCCCCAAAATAAAGGCACACTAGCACTAAAGACACTATCAGTGATCCACAGTAAAGCGTCAAAATATTCGAAATTTGTAGGAACAGCTTAAAAGTGCAGGATAAGTCTGTAGAATACTTCGTTAAGTTATTTTTCAAGCTGACAGAAGAGGAAAAACACCAGTGCAGTTCAAAGATATGAATCCCCTTTTAATCGTGTTGCAATAAGTGTCCGTGCGGAATTAGTGACTACAATATCTTATTTTGTCCTTATTAGGTTCCTTTTTGTCCTATCACTTATAGGGTATATTACGATACTCATACTTGAATTCTGATTTAGCAAATTACCGATAGTGCCTGTAAATGTTGGTGTTATTACACTTAGAAATGATGAGAGAATAACATATCAAGAGTCTAGAAGTATTAGTGGCGGGAAACATGCATTTTCAGGGGGCAAGATTTTATACAGGGGGAAAATATCGTCGTGGGTTGTTCCAACATAAGTACAATTATAGCCAGTATGGGGCACAATTACGTCAAAGTCGTAGTGGCCAAATATTGTTCATTTCCACAGACACACCATCGGTGTATAAAATGCAAAAATAAAATTTTGCACCAAAAAGGCAGGATATCGGACTTTCATGCAGTTTTGGCCCCCAATGATCTTATAGTTTTATATAAAACTAAGTTTAGAGCACATATGTTGCAAAATATTTTAAAACAAATGATCTAAGAAATAAGGGTAATGTAGCATCATTTATAGGAGAATATGTGCCCCAAGTACATATGAGTCCATAAATGCTATATTATATTCAGGAAAACAACTTGATTTGTAAGAAAAAATGCATTAGCAGCCCATTATTGCAGAATAATGGGCCGTACACTGACCAATCAGAATGTGCCATTTCAATAATGGGCAGTATAGGGTAAGAAATGTCTTAGATGGAACCGCCCTAACTACCAATCGGACTTTGACGGC
The DNA here is from genome assembly GCA_023653785.1 of Ophioderma brevispina. Classification (NCBI taxonomy): domain Eukaryota; kingdom Metazoa; phylum Echinodermata; class Ophiuroidea; order Amphilepidida; family Ophiodermatidae; genus Ophioderma; species Ophioderma brevispina. The sequence continues at coordinate 4,658 of JAMKCH010025547.1, read as the reverse complement.
GTATAACTCTCCAGGACTTTGGGTCAGAAGTAGCCCAGATTGCATTTCCAATTAATATTCATGAAAGCTGCAGCGTGACTTGAATAAAATGCAGAACTTTCATTTTGGGCCTAAAACGAAGGCATTCCAAAGTACGGACTTGATGCTTTCAAAACCCACAATTCTAAATCAAACGCGATGTCAGACATCACCTGAATCGGCCCGACTACAGCGGGCATAGCTTATGGCAAGGGAAGTCGACGGCGGGTGGGGGGGTGGTTGGGCCAAGCCTCATTCTTATAGCAACTCACCAAAAATGTCAAAGAAATTACAGCAATACTAAGTGCCAACCACAAACCAATTTGGGTGTTTTGAGTGGGTCGGTCAAGTGTGTTCCCATGACCCACAAACGACCTCGTTCCGTTCGGTATCATACAAAAAAAATTCAGAAATAAACCCCTTCCGTGGAGTGGATCTTCAACCCACGGTTTGGAATAAGAAAATTTCCCTTGACAACATATAAAAAATTCAGAATTTTTCGTGAAGATTCGCTTTTACGTGTTAAACCAATGGCGAACTCTGAAATGTGGGATTTCTTGGCCGCCCTCCCCTGGGAAGTCGACATGTTGTCAAAATTATGATAACCTCTTGCAAAACTGCAAAAAAGAAAAAGAACGCCAATTCAAACTCATGCAATCAGTACAAACTGTGGTGCCCAACGTCCAAGATTTGATCAATCTAGTGTTTGTACGCGCGGTGATTTATCCTTATAGTAGATTCAACCCATCGTCACCTCTAGTACTTTTCCCGAGGTATGGCATTGAAGAGGGGATGGCAGTTGGGAAATTAAAATTCCAAGCTATTGAAACAGTTGAAAACATACAGTCCGATAGCAGAGAAAAATCAATTCTATGCTCATGAAACCTTCAAGTTTCGTCTTAAAATTCTAATCGCATTTGCTTCAAGGTATTCAAGTAACAGGTGAGTTGAATGTTATTGAATGTTTAACGTTGTGCAGTTTGGATACGAAGGAACAAGTCTTTGCACGCTCTATGAAAAGATGATGTTAACATAAAGGGCAAGTATCTTTGTTCGTTCAGGAAACAGGTGAATCGGGCCACAGATTCTGCCTCCTCTCCCAACTAATCGCTGCTGTCCAAAACTTTTCCTCTGGTGACCGATGGGTTGAATTCTACTATAGCCGCATGCAGTCAATTTCACCGTAAGACATGGAATGTTCAGGGAGATTCGTACTAAGTTGCTGAAATAACTCGCGATTTTTAGTTCCTTCACACATATGAAGCCAGGAATTAAATTTTCGCAATGTAAAAGAATCAAGGGAACCTAGTCAACCAAAATTTATCGCACTATATTGGTGGAATTGAATGCAGGAGTGGAAAAGATAGAACACCAAAGCGAATCAAAATTTGTGTGTGCTCTGTGTGGAGTGAATCGCGTTCATTGCATTGTACAGCTATTTTTGCATTGAAAATTAGCATTTTTGTAAACACATGAGTCATTACGTCAGCGGGAAATTCGAAAATTGGACTACAAATCTATCATCTGTAGTGATCCTTTATGTACATGATAGAGGAGATCGAGATATACAAAGAAATGTCATGTTGAAGAGTCAGGACTTCGAAAGAAGGTAAAAAAATAATGAAAATAATATGAAAAATACGATATCCAATGTAATAGCTATTATGCACAAAGCAGAGGAGCGATTTTCCCAAGGGTTAATCATAACTCCCAATGGTCCAGGGAAAGTGTTTTTGTTTAAGGGGGGGGGGGGTCTTTGTTTAAACTGAAAACAATGAGTCTACTAGCGTAATTGAGATTATATCATATAGGAAAAGTGTAAACTTTCAGCTTCTTTGCTTTGTTTGAGGTAAAAGGAAAATCTCGTTCAAATTTTATGCTAGATCTTAACCGCAAGGCAGTCTCGCACGTTCGAGTATTTTTGTCTACATGTAACTTGTATGTAACAAGTGCTCACCCTGTGAGTTTTAAGCAACAAAAAAAAAATATGATCCATATTAACAAGCTTTTTCAAAATCGTTATCAATCATGAATGAAATTTGGCACAGCTATCAACCTCCAAGGTTATTGAAACCATGGAGGCCGCATTTTTAATTTGGCTTCATTTTGAATTATTTGGCATAGTTTTCTAATTGTCAGCTCCCGGTTGGCCATGGCAAACCATATAAAAAATCCGCCCATGATTTTCTTCTTACTATACCCATGTACCTTCTCCCCAAGTCTGGTGTACAATGCAAATTGCAGTCGAGTAGGGGTAATAAAACGTACCCCCTCCCCTTAACCCGTGACGGTGCTATCTTCACATTATGGGCGCACAACACTAATCACCACGGCATTTCATGTAATGGTTTTACTCGGGAAAAAACACGCTAATTATGAGATGTTTTACGGTCCTGTGCGGATTTGTGAAGATCTGTGTTGCCAGTTATGTTTCAACTAAAAGGTAACACGTGTCTTTAACACATTGGTACGTCCAAATTTCAAATTTTGATTTTCACGGAGAATAGGCCCTCGGTGTATGAACGATGGCGAAAATGAGTTTGCAGGCTCGAAAATGGGTGGAAAATGCAGGTCGATATTTAGGGTTCGGTACGGAAAAAACGAATCGAAGAACCCCATAATTGAAACATATGAAAGTTCATCGATTTCCGGTCCATTGATATATAACTTGTATGCCAAATGGTGCCGCTTGAGTTCGAAATCTCGCTTTCAAAACAGGTATATTTGCGTGTATTTTAATGGGGCAGTGATACTGGTGTCGCCTAATACGACAGATTTTTACGAATGTTTAATGTTTTAAAGTCACCTGGTGTGTGGTAAACCCCTCCCTTGGTAAAGAGAGGGTTAATGTCAATAAGTCCCCCTAAAAGTGATATTTTTTTTGTAATCAAATGAAACATTGTAAAACTTTGATAATTCTTTTTTACGATGCACAGATTGCGAGGTTCAATTTAAACATATTAAAACACAAAATTAAAATGTGAAATAACATGACTAATCCTAGAAAATCCAGAAAGGTAAATTTAACCGATTGCCTTAACTCTAAAAGAGCCGGGATTTTTGGACCCATTCTCACCTTGTATCGAACGGATTGACGAACTATCATATGTGTGTGGTCCAATGGATAGCTATGACCCTGAGTCCCATTGACACCAAAATTACAAAATTACCTTGTATGACGTCACTGTGACGTCAAACCAGGACGTCCTGCAAAAATGGAAAATATCTAAAAAAAATCACAAAAGTCATGTTTTTTTATTTTTTTCAAGCCAAAAAGTTGATTTTGGCATGATGTGTGTCAAAGTATGCGCACTTATATAAGTGCGTGTTCGATCGTCTTTGGGACCCCCCTGATTTACCCGGAGTTAGTTTATCGATTTCATATTAGATGAAAGGCCGTTTTTTCTCATTGTCGTCCTGAAAATTTGAGCACTCAAAATCATTTCATCCCACGATCTATAAACCAAAAAAAGCCGTTTTATGGTTAAAACATCAATATTAGCACAATATTGAATAGGACTTTGAAATATGCATTGTCTGCTTCTACCATCAAAAACAGGCAAGTTTGTTTCCCACTGTACTTGATGGGGCGTTGGAAAGTGCCAGTAGGGAACACATTAGACATAAATCGCAGAAGTACCTTACACTTAATGATTACCACATTTCCACAATAATCAAATCCGTACTTCATAACCGACCAAGTGATATGAACAAGAAACCCGATACAGTCAACCAACGGAACTGTTTACTGGAACGGATTAACCGCTACTGATAATTCCGGCACCGTTTCAGTTACGTCATCCCATAAACCAGGTGACAGATTTAGAATTGGTGCAACAACTGTTAAATACAGAGTGACTGATTCATCTCTCAATCTGCCTTCGTACAGATTTAACGTCATGTCCCTGTTGGTAAGTCAAGAACAATTTATTGAACATATTAAGCCTTTCTTTGCATACCAAACAACCCCCCACCACACACATTGACACATACACGCACGGGGTAATAATATAATATATATATAATAGAGAGATATATATATATATATGATATATATATAATATTCGATATAGATCTATATTAGATTATTTAATTGCGAGAAATGGGTTGGTCCCTACAGGCTTGGAGTTCGTCATACCGTAAATAAATTACAAAATTAGGAAATAGTAAGACAAGCGGGCCGTAGCAGAGTCACAGTTTTTATTGGCAAGCTTCGCAGAGTCTTCATCAGGCCACCTGCGGAACATAGAAACAGTGAAAAAACCATTATTTTTTTTCGAATAGCCCCAAATAAAATAGAAAATATAAATTGAGTGAAAAATGGGTGAGCATGAATGTAGAAACAACACGATGCGGGAAATCACTCACAGAACAAGATATCAGCGTGGCGTCGCTAGGCCTATGTTTACATGAACGACCAACGAAAAGCAAGACAAATATACGCTATATCGAGTACTGAGGGTGATGATGGGCATGAACGACTTACATATAAAGCTAATACAACAATGGTAAAACAACAAAGCGACGATATTTGCAATGAAACTTACGAATGCAGTGGAAAAACTAAAATTCCGAAATGGTACGACATCAGAGAGGTATGTGTGTGCTTGTAGTGTTTGTGTGGCTAAGTACAGCCTGTC
>JAMKCH010025546.1:0-58311 GCA_023653785.1 Ophioderma brevispina | reverse complement strand
GCTACTTATTCCTGTGCCGGGAAAACGGCCGAGATGCAATGAAACGCAAACTTTGGCTCTCGTTGCATCTGGGCCGTTAAAAATAAAAATAGATTGCCCTTCGTTGCATTTGGGCCGTCGGCCGGCAAAACGACCCGGTCCGGGTTAGGGTTAATAAGCAGTGTTTTATTGCATTACGCACCGCTGTTGTTATTGTTATTGTACTATTTATGCAACGCTGCGATCATGTAATGCCCCCCAATCCCCCCACCCCCGGTCTTCAGGATTTGGAGACGACGGTGAAAATTTTGGGGTCAACCGGCGAGGGCAGCGAGCCGAAAAAAATGGTTTGTTGGTACGCAAAAGGTCCACTTCTGGCAAATCCGCACCCCCACATAAAATCCTGGCTACGGGCCTGAGTATCATGATAGTGGTGCATTTTAATACCTCAGAAAAGTATTACTAACTCTTTCTAAACTGGTCATTTACTATTTCAACCCAACTTCAGTAATATGAGAAGAAAACAAAGAAATTTAAAGTGTAGAAATAAAACTATTGAAGATTCCCTTTTCCCTACTGGTATTGTTGAATAACATTGCCGCAACCGTTAATCACAAAACAGTCTCTTACACAATAATAATACTGTGCTTGATGACAATGGGCTATCAATGGAAAGGCACAAAATCAATGCTGGTATCAGTGAAAATCGTCGGGAATGTAATTAAGTCGGGTTTTTAATCACTGATTTTGCTTCCGATTTGTGAAGATTCCTGGTCACTTTTGAAGAAAAATTCTCATTAAAAAGGTGGGATTATTATGGATAAAATGTCAGAACTTTATTGGTCAAATATTTAAGGATTTTTCTGGCAAATTATTTCACTTTTTTCGATCTATTTCCTTTATTTTGTTCAAGTCGGTTGATATATTCAGAAACCGTATTCAGCTGTTTTTTAGCACATTAATGACTCGAAAAAAGGAAAAATACGGCAAAATCGTACTACTAATTTTACTAGTCGGCAGGTATACAATACGCTACTTCTACTTCTACAAAAAATCCCTAACATGAAGCCCTTGATTTCTGGTTTTTCTGCATATTTAATCCTTCCAAAATATAACCGGAAAAATCCAGATTCTTTTTCCTGCAGATTTAAAAAAAACAGAATTCCGGGAAAACCGGAAGACTGGCATCTCTGAATTATAACCTTTCGAGATTAACTAGTTCAGGCCTAACATTTGCATTCAGGTAGTGTTATTAATCGTTATATATGGGTTTTTTAAGAACTGAAATATGCAATTTCTAAAAAAACATTTTCCTACTTAAAGCAGGGGAAAGTATATTGCTAACTGCCCTTTAAGAAACCGTTGTAATTTTCGAAGGAATACAAAAAATCAGCTCACTTATGTCATAGGAAAAAATACACTTTGTCCGTTTGTCTTTAAAAAGTCAGACTCGCCTTTAAAAAATCGTAGGCAAAAAGAAAAGAAAAATCACCGTGTAAAAAAGAATGACGAAAGCAATGTTATTACCCTTTTCCTTCAGGAACAGCATGAGGGCATAAATACCCACTCATTCCCGAAACCCTTGGTAGATTGCATGGTAGCTTTTTCCGCAAGACTTGACACGGACGTCACCTGTTCATTTTTCAACTTCCCCATAACCTATCCGTACGTTTTCGGGAAAAAGTAGTGGAAATTAAGTTCAAGTTCATAGCAACTACAGTCCAGAAATTACAAACAACACATAAAATTAAAAAAAGAATATTAAAGCAATCAAACACATATCAAAAAACCAATAAGAACTAGCTTTAAGTAAAATTAAATAGTCAAATTAAACAAATTAATTAATTAAAGAAGTACAAAAATCCAACTAAAAATAAGGTACAGCTTTAAAATAAAAAAATGGAAAAAAAAAGTCCAGTAAAATAAAAAATAAAAAAATATGAAAATTAAACAATATAAAAAGTTTTTTTTTAAAAAAAAAAAAACTATTTAAAAAATCTTTATTCCATAGGAAAAAAATATAAACGGCATTGGACTGCGTGGCAATTGCATGTACAACTAGTTTAGGAGGTTCGCAAAAATGTAATATCGATATCGTTTCGCCCAACTATTACATACACTACAAACCAAAAAGGGGGGGTCAGCCAGGTCGAGCCATGTCAGTGAATATGAAAACTGTAAATACGGCCGTTTTTAGGCTTCCGATTTTTGTTCATTTTGGACCTATTATTGACCGCCAAAAATCCTTGTTAAGTACACTGACATAAACTGCACACCCATTGGAAATAATAGTCCTATCGACATTGGAGCAATATTTTTAAATCAAGGTAGGTAAAGACAGTTTTAAACATGCACAATGGACCCGTCATAAGTCTAGCTTCATTCTCTAACTGAAACACTTCCCAAATGGAGGTGCAAAAAAGTTTAGAGTAACCTCGAACTACCCGGTCGAAGCTCTACGATATACAACCCAATAGGATTGCTAGTCGAGCTACCGTCGGACTACGTAAAATGATATTCAGAACAGTCAGGACTGCAATGACTGGGGCCGGCTGGGGGGGGTACAGACACGATCTGCTTCGCCTTTGGGGATATCCAACGGTAATTTTAGGGAATTCTTACGTGTATTTTTGTACGGCAGCCTCGGTCCGTGAGTGACATTGCAAATCACCTTTTCAACGGCTTTCCGTCGTAGTTAGTGGATTAACCCCTTACAAAAGTAGTGTAGGGAATGCGTGCGCGGTGGGTGGAGTGGTGGTGGTGGAGCGTAACAATGCGTGTGATGGAGGGGAGAGTGGGGAGGGGGATGACGGTGTGGTGAATAGTAAGGGTGTGGTGGGGGAGGGTGTATATAGAGGTGTGGGTGGGTGTTGACGTTGGGATGGCGGGGTAATGGAAAGGAGGTTTGAGAAGGCAACAAGAGTAGGGTGGGTGGTTAAGGGTCGGGTAGGGAGAGAGGTTGTCGGCAAATGAGGGGTGTGAAGGGGTTGGGGTGGGTGGTTTGGAGGCGGCAACAGGTAGTGGGGGAGAAGGCGGTGTTGTGTGGGTGCGGGTTATCGGTCGTACTGTGGAAATTGAGGGGGGTGACGGGTAGGGGTTCGGTTGTAGTGGAGGTGGATGTGGGGGGGGGTAGAGTGGATCAGTGGGGGTGTGCGCAGTTGATTAGGTAAGGGGTTGAGAGGGTTTTTTGGGAGGGGCAAGTTCCAATAATGGTTAACGGTCATTTAGATTCAGTGGCGTAGGCCAGGGGGACAGCTGCCACCCCCTTGGGGAATCTTGCCCCCCCCCTCTTTCCCCCCTAATATTCGTGCACATGCCTAGCCTTAAGTCAAGTCGTTTGTGGACGATTCGATAGCCGTACGAGCGCCCCTACCGTTAGTCCATGGCCCGATCGCTAATAGCCTTCATCCCAGAAGTCCCAGATTTTTACGCAATGGTCAATATTTTTTTGTATCAGAAAAAGCTACATTTTTCTCATTTATTCTCTGTGAATCTAAAGGCTAAAAGGATATTTGGTTGGAAGTTATGAGCGAATAGTTGCCCTATAGCTAACCAATATTATTTTACACATAACTCTAGGTGCTTTTATACAAAATCACGTTTTTACTCTCTCACAAAAAGCAAAACAGATTGAAATTCTGTCGGTCGATGTGATGTCACAAATTGGAAATTTGCCTGCCCCCTGATTGGTTCAATTTTTTTAACGGCTCTTCAAAGTTCTCAACTTGGAGTCAGTGCTCGATTTACTTGGGTCACAGATGCATGTGGATTTTCCTCTGTGCATGTAGCTCTGGAAACCTACTGCCACTGTGTCATGTGGGCAGGACCAATTAAGTTAGTCGAATTTTAGCTCTTGTGATACAAATTAATACCAACTATAATGTATTCTCAGTTGATATTTTTGATGCTGGGGTGACTTATACAAACGGCAACTTGTTTTTTTTTCTGTCAATCAACATGTGTTTGGCTCCTGATTGGCTCCTTGTAGCCTTTATAGGGGAGCCCAAGCCAAATAAAAATCACAGCTTAAAAGGCCCAAAATATGATTGAAAATATTCCTTTCAAGTATATCTTTCAATTCCCCTAGCACAAATGAAAATTTTACTTCAACACGAAATGCTTATTGAAGAGGGTAGAAACAATTTAACTTTAATTTCACTAGCTGAACAATGGTGGAAGCAATGTCAGTTGCTGACTTCGCAAGCAAGCATGTCGGGGCGACGTGTTCCCGGGTCGCAATTTTTGTTTGCGTATCATGATGGCGAAGAATTGTAACCTCATACATGATGCGCGATTCATAAATCTCGCCCTACTCCCGACATTTCAGTTCCGCTTTCAATAACAAAGGAATCCATAAAAATAATGTTTTATTTCATTTGGATAGTACAGCTCTAGTGTGAGTACAGTGGAGGATTGTATAGTGTTTTTGTAGTTTTCACACAATAAAACAAATGGTAACGCCAAAGCCACTTTTAAAATAAATTACAGGAAATTCTATGAAATCACAACAGTCACATGAGACAAAGGCAAACTACTAATTTCTTAGACCAAAGATGGGATCTAAGTCGCTTCTTTTAAAATAGTTGCTAGCTGCATACTCTACAACAACATACTAAAATAAAAAAATAATGGTAGGTCTAAATAAAAAGAAATAATTAACAAAATAAAAATAGTAAATAAAATAATGATTTAAAATAAAAGAAAATGAAAACAAATAAAGACGATGCTAAATTAAAAAAAATTAAAAATACGAACAAAAAAATAAGATTAAAAGAAATAAAGACAATGAAATAAAAACGAAGATAATAAATAAAAAAAGATGATTTAAAATTTAAAAAAAACAATGCTAAACTAAAAATTAAATACGAACCAAAATGAAATAGATTAAAAAGTAAAAAAAGACAAAATAATTCAAAAGCAATAAAAAGAACCAAAAATAAAATTACAAATTAAATAAAAACTACAAATATTTTAAAATATAAACATTGAATAAAATAAGTTTATGCAAATATATTAATAAATAACAATACTAAAATACTTATCAAAATTTAAAGCAATAACACAAATCTATAAAATAAAAAAATAAAATGAATACTAACATAAACAATGGTAAATCAAAAAAATTAAAATGTGACATTCATACACGGCTGCCGGGCAGCTTTTTGCCGTGTATGTAGCCTCGGCAGTGAGGCTCCACTACATACACGGCTGCCGGGCAGCTAACAACCGGACGCTACATACACGGCGGCCGTGTGTATAGTCTTTGCCTTTGATGATATTGTATGAATGACATATAGCAGTACAACTGATCAGTTATACTGCTGAGTTAAATTTTATTGTTAATATGTGTGCATGCAACATTGATTTTGTGCATGTAAAATTTTTGTTCCACATGCACCGGTGCACGTAAAATTTATTTTGTAAATCGAGCACTGCTTGGAGTGAAAGATCACCTTTGGAGTGAATGATGAAGTCAACAAAATTACATTTTGCAGCAAAATTACTCTCTGAAATTATTTCTTTTTACATAAGTATCTCAAGAAAATATCTTGAGATCAGATCAAAAATTGATTAAACACAAGAAAACTTCCAGCACTCCATAGACTGTCCATAATAAGTTTCACGCCAGTTGCAGGGAGTGTATGTGCCAAATTCAACAACTGCAACCGACTGAATATCGGGGCGAAACTTTACAGATGGGGTTTTGGGGTGAAGGCCAATCTATCAAGATGAAAACTGCATATCCTTAAATTGGGCCATCCCCCTTTAAGTCTTTGAATAAGACTAGCACCCGGGTTACGCCGGAAGTTGATGCTGTTCTGTTGCTGTTAGGTTGGCATGTCCTACCCCCCTGCTAGAGACAGGCTCATCTGAGCGAGGGCGCTATAACTTTGACTTGATAATTATGTCCTATGTAAAACTGTGCCATTTTCACCTGTAAAAACTGTATTTTTATGCTGGTTTTCAGAAAATTTGCTATAAAAACAAAAATAATGCATATTTTTGTTTGTGGTTTGGTTTGACAAATAAACAGTTAATGGGCCCCTGAACAGGGTTCACATTAGTGTGCGTTGTTGCGTCTATGGCGCACTATTCCAAAGGTGGATGCACTTTGGTCTAGATTGAGTAAAATTTTGCGTCTTATGTGGATGCAAAAAATAGCCACTTAAAACTACAACAATATCACAGAGTTTGGGAAAAAATGCAATTACAGCCAAAAAATCTTTGGATGACAACGCTCTGACTTGGGTTGACGAAAACTTCAATGCTTTGGCCATCCGAAAACACTCTTAGTTGAATCCAGGAACGCTGCCATTTTTTGCTACCAGTTGGGCAAAAATGCCTTTTTTGCTCAAAATTGGCCTAAAATGGCCCAAAAATGGGCAAATTTGAGCAAATTTTTCCTATAATTTAATTTTTTTGGAATTTCACTTCAAATTTTACAGTGATGAAGATAATGATGCATTGGATAAATTGACCAAATATGGGCACCAAAAGATCAATTTTACAATGTTTTTGTGTGGTGGCATAGTATTCTCATTCAAGTTTTACAGAGTATTCTATGGACACTCATATCAGAGATACTGCGCAACCCTTGCCGTCTTTATTTTTACGTAACTTCACTCCGAAATGTTGTACAATCACAATTTTGGTGTCAAATTATTTCTAAGAAGTGTATCTTTCCAATTAACAATATCCTGAACAGATTTAATCAAGACATGGATAAAAAATAGAAGCAAAAGAAATCGTGTGTATAACAGAAATTCTGGATCCAGAATTTTATAACAAAGCCTTGATTTTCTATATGAAGGACATTGATTTGAGCTTTTAAGCTATTTCACACAGTGATTATTATGTTGACAAGCATTTAATTAATTTATGCAAAAAAAAAAAAGATTTGTTAGAAAATTGAGGGCACCATCCTCACAAAATGTCTGAGTCAGCCTGCAAAGAAAAGAATAAGAAAAACCTGCAAAACTACATCGGAAGTTGAGGATAAATATTACCTATGTGTATTCTTTATTTAAATTACCAGAGAGAAGTTCTGCAAGCAAGAATGAAGGAAAAGCAGTTGAATCACTCACCATTGAAGAAACAAAGTAAGTCAATGTAGATGTTATTCCTGTGTACTAAGATTGGTAATCGGGTCAAATACACAATGTTATAGTATTGTATAGTTGTGCAATCCTCAATTTTCATGTAGTATTGAATCATTCACAAATGAGTCTGGCAGTCGAAGCTAGCCTCTTGACCCTCCCCTTCCAGTGTGTCCCCAACATGATGTTCTTCAAATCTTTGTTACTCTTTTATAGACATGCAGCATGATAAAAGTTTAACTATATGCCAACATGGGCAGATTATACAGGTCAAGGATATAATCATGTATTACAAGAGATGAAAGAATTTTAAGACTGATGAACAAGATATGTGAATAAAGAAAAGTATAGTGTTTCACCAAAACATGTTCTAACATATGCCCAGCCATTTGAAAATTCTGTTAGCCATTGTGGTACCATTGTGAGGAGTAATCTCAGATTAAAATTGTGACATTAACAGGTGCATTTCAATGATTCCAGCACTTGTTTTATTCAATATTGTTTACTAGAAATTCTTGAGAAACGCTTAGTCACAACTTTTTTGGTTTGATCCTGACCCTTGTTTTTTTGTGTTTAATCAGCACATGCTTGTTTCCCCACGGTCCCATATGCCCACAATGCATATTTCGTCCATGTTTACGGCCAGGAAAACAAAATTGCAAATTTCTTACAGATGCGACCAAATTTGCATGTAAGATTAGGTACACATGGATTGCTAATGTTAACACTTCAGATGATATAAAAATCTCAACTTCTTTGAGAACTTCGGGACGAGGCTGTGGATCACGAAATGCCCCTTTAATCTTTTCGTCAATAACAAAATGTAAGGTATGAATTCTTTTCAATTTTATATAATGAGATTATAAAATATTTGTTTTCTGCAGTAAAATTCGAGCTAAGCTTGGCCTGCCACCCTTGGATGAAGGCCCTCCTCTTCGAATAAAGGAAAAGCAAGTACATCAGAGTCTAAGCTGGACTTCAAGGAAGGGGTCAAGTTAGACGATGGGGATGTTCATAAACCGCTGTTAACCTTAGAGAGCAGCGTAAGGCAAATGAAATAAAGGAAAAACTGGCACTTATCAAAGAGAAGAGGCCAAATTAATAAAAGGCTCAAGTAAGTTGGAAGTTTAGGATGGGCTCAGAATGGGCAAAAAGTTGTGAAACTTTGTAGTCAAGGGTACCTGAGCCTGACTATATAAGAAATAGTTTAACTCATTAACATTGCAGGATGAATTTCTGTTCAAAATTGTCAAAACATTATGTAGAGAGTAATTTGCTTAAAAGTACAAAATCTGTATGTTTATGGTTATTTAATTGTAATATTATAATATTCCATTACTTGCCATATCTGTGGTATACATTTAATAGTAATCGCACATGAATTTTACAGGATGCATTATATTCATAAGTTTTCCTGTTGGTTGTTGATAACTACTTAAGGAAATTACGGTACCTGTTCAGGGTGACATTTATCATTCCAAGTTAATCACCATGGTCAGGAGAAATGGCATATCTAACCTGAACTATTGGAGCTCTTTGACTGTGCAGTAAAGTTTATCAGTGGAGGTTAATTCCTTGTACTATCAAAAAGTTTATAAGGAATTCTGGTGCAGTATTGAAGAATATTACTTTGTTATCAGTTATCTGATTATGGGGCACTAAAGACTGACAGTGATACACCATCCTGTTTGATTGGCAACAAGTATTTTCTTCAGGAATACTTTGAGAAATTCAAAATGAAAATATACCCAGTTCAATAGCCTCAGAGTGCATCTTAGATTCAAACCAGAGGGTGTATTGAGTCCATCCCACAATGCATTGGTTTGGGGAAATTTCACTTCAATAAGGTCATGTGATCCCACAAAAATCCTATTCTTAACACATAAAAACCATGATTTTACAATCATTTTAGCCACAAGGTGCTAGTACTTAGAGATTTGTTTGCATGATCACAAAATGTCTTATGGTTCTTAAACTTCTTGAACACTTTATCCTTAAGTACTGGCATGTGTTTGGTACAGTACATTATAGGCACATTGCGATGCATTGTGAGATTGATTCAAAACACCCCCTGGATTCAAATTGTCCAGCACCTTATATCAGTCTAAAATGTCACCAGCCTAGAATTAAACTGCATGTTCATTTTTACCTATGTGAATTATTTCTGACCGCACAATATCCTCAACTTGAAACAGGAAAGTGAAGACACTTGGCAATGATTCTGAAGATGACTTGGAAGATGCTCATGCATGGATTGAAAAGAGCAGGAAAAAGCAGGAAGAGAAGGACAAGGCAGAGAAAAAGGTGAGTAGAATTGAGGAGCCATTTCTAGTGGATGGTGCTAGATGATCAGGTGCTTAAGCTTAACCCGTCCGACCGGCACTTGTTGGCAGTCACATTTTATTTCAGTGCCAATTATTGGCGGCTAGGCATTTAGTGAAAAAAAAATGTCACTGCAGATTATTGCCAGCTGGGTATTTATCCCTTAGGAGACCCACTGCCAGTATATGTAAATACCAGCTGAGCTAAGAAGATCGCTGAAATGTGAGCACGGATGTATGCTGGCTGGGTATTTGCCCCTCAGGAGATTGCAAAAAATGGACTGCCAACGAGTGCCAATTGGGCGCCCCTCAGAAGAATGCCAAATTTGGATTGCTGATAAGTGCCGCCTGGGCATTTACCCCTCAGGAGATTGCCAAAATTGGATTGCCGATAACTGCCGACTAGGCATTTGTACCTTGAGAAACCCACTGTTGATGTGTTCTGGTCGGACATTAAGATCCTTTCTGAAAATTAGCGATAGAGGGTATATGTCCAGCTAGCAATAACAGGCGTGAGTGCCGAATAGTACCAGCTGGACATTAGTGAAACAAAAAAAATGCCAATTATTGCCAACTGGGCATTAAGGACTCGGGAGGAGATCGGGAAAAGTGCATTAGACCATCAATTTAGATATGGATTGGGGCTTGGAAAGTTGTTGGTCATGTAATGGGAAGTGAGAAATGGATATTCGTCTGACTGTCGGGTGATTATCCTTGGTCATATGGATAATCTTAACTCGTAAGTGGTACCTTCCCTATTACAATTATCGATTTTAGTTACATGTATGTAAATATCAGAATTTTAGAAAGCAGAATCAAGAAGTGCTCAAAGTGTGATGTTGTTCTTTGTAGGCAAGAATGTTGGCAGAAATGGATGAAGAATTTGGCATTGAATCACTGGTACAGGATCAGCTTAGACAAGAGAAACAGGAGGTAAGATTCAAATGACAATATTCTTACATTAGAGGTATACTTACTCATCCGAGTCACAGAGAAGCATAGCCGCAATGTTCACTCTTGTGAGGGGCAGCCCTTCAATTCTTCCAAATCTTGCGTGTGTATGTTGGGTGACAAAGGAACTCACTTTGCACCAAGGTACAAACAAACTTAGTTGAGTGATAACTTTTCAGACCATTTATTTGCATTGCATTTTTTCATAGTAAGTGGTTTGAATGGGCATTCGAGAATTAGAGAATAAAGGTTATGATTTTTGGAACCGGTACTCTCTTTAAGACGAATTTAAATCAAGGCGATGCCATTTTTTTAAGTGGAAGAACAAGGCCTGAGGCCGAGTTCTTCCATGCTAAGATAATGCATCGCCTTGTTCAATGGGGCAAAAACCCTAAGGTCTTTATAAAAGATGGGAATTTTGAAAATGCATTTTTGTGGCACTTTTTGGCCCAATTTTCTAACTAGTCCGTTGCATAGCATCGATTTAATGCACTGTCTGAGGTCAAAAGGTTGAGAGGGATAGTCTTGCTCAAAATTTTGTGCTGAATCCGAAAATCAAGGTCTTAGTTGCAGCAGCCGTCGGGTTGAGGGTGAAAATATGCATTTTTTACAAAAAGTCATGTTTTTTCAAATAACACACCCAAAAAATAGTATTCTTTTTTCCTTGTAAAAAGACTACCTTTTAGGCTAGAAAAGATGCTTTTTGGTATCAATGATAAATAATTACTGGGCTCATTGGACCATATAAGACAAAAGTACAATGAAGATTTTTGGTGGATGTAATTTGGGCTCAATAGTCTTATTTGGGGGGAAAAAAGTCATTTTGCATTTTTTTTATTAAACTTGTTATTTTTAAAAAGCTAATCAATTAACTTAATTTGACCAGACTATTATTTTCATGATATTTGTTCATGTATCCCTCGACCACAATTGTCTTTCTTTTCTTTTTGTTATTTTCCTACTAAATTTAGCAATATCTACCCTTACCTAAAGCAGATTTTGCATTTCTCTTTATAAGATAAATGCACTTGAGTATACTACACTTGACAACAAGTGCTAAAGTTTTCAAAGGGTTCTAAAAATTAGGAAGCAGTGGTGCGATTTTGGATCAGCTGGATCATCACTGACCCTATTTAATTTCATCAGTAACATATGGGATTTTGTGGTTGGAATGTCAAGTTCAACTTTGACCGTCGGTTATAGGTAATCATTGTGATATAGTCGCCCGAGGTATAGTCGCTAACGGAGTCCCGTGTACCTCATGCTATACTAAACCAACTTTCTTGCTTCGTTTTATGGTCCTATAACACATTTGAGATGTTACAAGCAAATCAAGATGGCGTCCAAACTGGTGCCAAAATTGATAATTTAGACAATGGTCAGTAAATTTCAATTGGGTTTCTTATAATTAGCACGGTTTAATTACATTATCTGATTTTCCAATCAAAATATAACTCAATGGGAATTTTGTTTCCTGGATAGTAATTTCCATTATCATTGGTGTTTCAATTAAAAAAACCAAATGATCCGGCCAAATACACTGTTAAACAGTCAACGGATAACACTTGTTGAACCACTTCCAATGTGTAATATTATTATATTTACAAGAACATAGGACGAAATAGGTTACCGAAAGGCACGGTTAGTGAGAATGGTTGCCGCGCTTTTCAAATTCGCTGGCAAATGTTTATATTCCTGAAACACTGACCTAGGTTAATTATAACTAGTTTTTTTCGAGGGAATATTGAAAGTTTGGTAAACGGGGACAATTAAATTCCATGTAGTACCAGTTATTACTTTATTGATTATTATAGTGGATGGTTCCCAAAATTAATAGTTTCTTAGGGGGCCTTAGTTTTATATAACCGGTGCCATTCGATATTATAAAATGCAGCGGAGGAAGGAGCGATTTTCAAAAGGGGAAGGGCCACTGGCACTTATGAGCAATTTCAATACTTACTCTCGTTTTCTCATTCAACTTTGAAAAGCCCGACGTTTATCGTCCAGTTCATAAACCACTTTGGAAATGGGGTGGGGGAGGAGGCTCCACTTTCAAAATTGGAGAAACACATGGCCCTCTGTCTCCCCTGGATACACCGCCGCTGATGTCAAATCCATGCCAAGACTGGCAATGTAATGAAAATCAGTTCAAGGGTTTCCTGGATACTGAAGTTTGTTATATTTGATAAGCGATGGGCAGTTTCTATATACATGTCATTTTGTGCCATATTTTTATTGACATCATCTGTTGCTCCTAGCTGGAATTGCTTGCCGAAGTTCTAGCATTGCATAATCCGCCAATAACGATTGACGTTTGCTGGTATAGTTTGAACCAGCGGTGGGCCAATTGCTAAAAATTGTCCATTTTATGACCATTTGGCTTTCATTCACAGGATATTTTAGAACTGGAATTTATCGGATTATTGGCAATCGTATGAATCAGCTCAAGAGATTCTTAGAATAAACTGAAAGTTTGCTAGGATATTTTGAATAGGAGTGGTGATTCTTATAAATTGTCCATTTTTAGTACAATTTTAGCTTTTACTTTAGCCCGATATTCCTAGCTGGATCGAATTCCAGGCCAAAGTAGTGGCAATGTATGAAAATCACAGCTCAAGTACTTCTTATAATAATGAGTTTTATAGGCATAGGTTTTATAAGCGCTGGACATTCCCTATATAAAATGTAATTTAGAACCATTTTTCTTCAACACTATTCAAACACAGAAGAATTCTAATGCCTATATACTTAATACACAGACATCTACATTCAGTAACTGATATGGCATACTTCGGTAGCCACTTGTAAAAAAAAAGCACCACTACCAGACTGTAGCTATACATTTTCTATTGGTTTGTAATCAATGAAAGGCAACCAAATTCCAATGATTTTTTTTTAAAAATTTGACCCTTTTATTGATGTTGTTTATCCAACCTTTTTTCTAGTTTACACACATTGGGCGGTCCATTGTGGAGCCCCATCGTGGTTTTAATGTTGAATTGGGAAAACAATCAGATAATTGGAAAGTACTTGCTAATGATTAGAACCAAATTTCAATATATTTTCCCAATTTGACACATTTTTTTGGATGTTTTTACAATTTCCACCATTTTCAAGGATTTATCCATTTTGTCGGGTATTTTGGATGCCATTTTTTGAATTTTATACATGGGGAAAATCAATGATGGAAATGGCTAGCTAATGATTAAACTCAAATTTAATGAATATTTTCCAACTTGCACAACTTTTGGAGGTTATACAACCCATTTTCCTAAGATTTTACACCTACCCATTTTGGCAGCAATTTTTGGACACCATCTTGGATTTTTACACCAAATTTGCCTTGTCTTGTTTACTAGTCCAACGCCCCTAAAATGGACCAACCGGGCAGGGTTGTGTGATAACTGACGTAGGGGAGGAGTACGTTAGTGGATTACTGCTGGCGTAGTAGTTGCTGATGGCTGTTTTGACATTGTTCTGACAAATTTGTAATAGGACCTAAAACGAAGCAAAAAATTTGGTTTGGTAGAGTCATGGGGTGCATGGGACCTCTCTATACTTATCACATTGAACCTATATGAATCGAAGAAGAACAGTCAAGATTGTATGTATATGACGTGATATTCAACAACAAAATACTGCTATTGTAATTACACGATGAGAAGTGAATTAGTGGTCCACCGTGATTGATCAACTGACGCATAAATCATACCGCTTCCTATATTTTTGGAGAATCTTTGAAAACTTTAGGGCTTATGTCAAGTGCAGTAATACTGAAGTGCATTACCTTATACAGAAAGTTCAAAATTGGTACGGTAATAGCATTGATATGCTAAAACAAGTAGGGAAATATGAAAAGTAGGCATTTGTGGGGTTTCTAGGTACACAAAGAACATCCAGTTTTAATCATGAATAATAATGTCTCAGTCTGAAGTTATTGTTGTGACTCAAAAACAAAGTTTAATATAAAAAAATGCAAATATTGACTTTTCCCCAAAAAATTGAAGATATTTAGCCCAAAATCTACCAACCTAAGTCTCGGCTCCTGTTTACTTTTGTCTTATGAAACAATGAGCCCACGTAATTATTTATCATTTGATACCCAAAATCATCTTTCTAGCCTTAAAGATACCTTTTTAACAAGAGAAATTTCACGATTTTTGGGTGTTTTTATATTTATTTAAAAAAACACGATTTTTTTTTTTTTTGTTAAAAATTCAATTTTCACCCTCAACCCCCCGACGGCTGCTTCAACTAAGACCTTGATTTTCGAATTCAGCACAAAATTTGTGAGCAAGACTGACCCTCTCAACCTTTTGACCTCAGAGCCGGTGGCATTAAATCCTGTGCTATTCAACGGACTAAACCTATTGCAAGTAAAAAAACTTGAGAAAATGAAATGCACCGAAAATGCAATTTTCCAATGTATGCGTGCAATCTTCTGAGACAATCTTTTTTGGAGAGGAAGGCCTTGTCAGTACAATTTTTTGTATTCCTGACAAATTTTACACAAGATCCATATACTTATATTTAGAAATTTCCCAAAGTTTGTGAGAAAATTGAACAAAACTCCCAAGAGAGCTTAACATGGTACAAGTGATTGCAGGGTAGTGAAGATCTCATGATGCTGAACTATTGCTGTTAACTATTCTTGACATGTTTTAGATGTATACGGCAAGAAATATCAGGGGAATGAAGGTGGAACATTCTAAGGAAGCTTTCAAGGAAGGCAAACGAGTCATACTCACTCTTAAAGATGCAGGTAGGTCCAGAATGTTTACTCATTTTGTACAAAAGGATGGGTCATCTGTTGATCATTATCATTATGCCTGTATCAGTGTACTCATTTACAGTATGTTCTCTAATAAATACACCACTGCTTTTTGGGGATGAAAAGAACCCTCAAATAAATGCCCCCTCAACAAATTGTGCATGTATAGGTACATGGTACATGAACATCATAAGCTTATAAATCATGAAATAAATTACTTAGCTGATTAGTGTCTAGTACTATAATGTCCATCAAAGTCTAAATCACTCTCCAAGTCATCATTGCCGTCATCATCATCCTCATCCGACAGGATAAGTTCAGCTTCAGATGTGGAAACTATATCAGCAGCAGATGATGCACTTTCCATTACAAACTCCATGTTAATTAAAAGGAACCTCATTGTCACTTTCAGTATTGAATAAATTATCCAAAGCATTCGTTATTTGACTTTTTAAAACTGCGATGGATGATATCAGGTTTGATGCATGCCCATGATTGTTTGATCCAGTTTAATAGAAGTTTTTTGCTTGGAGCTTTACTGTTGCCATAAGATTTTTTTCTACAGATCACTGAACAACCATTCATCAATAAATTCTTCAAATTTAGATTTAAATAGTTTGTTCCCCAAAACACCCACTGGCAGAAAGTATGACACATATCTATGTTGTATTTTGATTTTACTTGAATGTTTTATACATGAGAAGTCAAATGCCCTGCATCATTCTTTCACGATTGTTCAGACACCGGTTATTCAAAAGCCAAAATTTTATGCTTGTTTCATCTGCCCAACTTTTTCCCTTATTCTACAATGCCATGCAGCACTTTATCTTTTTTTAGGTCTCTGCCCAGGAAAGTGAACTATAGGTGGAAGTTTTGTTCCAGCGAAATGGGAATTTAGTTAATGGGTATTGGACCAAGTGGGTATTGGACCAAGTGGGTATTGGACTAAGTGTATGTGTGTCTTTGAGAGTTTGAGAGTACCACCAAACAAAGTTTCATTTGTCAACTTAATAACACCTAATTCTTTTCTTTGTCCTCAAGACATTCTTGGAGAAGATGATGATGTCTTGATGAACTATAATCTCCTAGATGATGAAAAAGCCATGAAAAATATTGAGTTGAAGAAAAAGAAGCCTGCATACCGGCCATATGAAGAGGACCAATATGATGAATTTGGAGTGGTTAGTACATGTCTTTTTTTTTAATTTTTGCTTGCCCTTGAAAGACCAACTGTAATTTTTAAATTTTTTTGCACAAGAGAAGTACTTGATTCTATTTTTAATTTTTGCATTTAATATTCAAAAGAAAAACACATTTGATTTGTATATAAGTATCAAAACTACCCAATTTATAGATTTCAGAAATAAAAGTCATGGACTTTGTTTCATTCACACACCTGAAGTCATCTCTGCGGAAAGAATTTTGTATTGTGCCACCACCCTTTGAATTCGGCAGCCTTGTCGGAATAAACTGAATATTGAAGGATGTGATGGCAGAATACTGAATTCATCCCCATATCTGCTACAGTTAAGTGAATGTTTCCATAGACAATCCATTTACAAAAACTAGAGAAGATGTTTGTGGTATAGTGAGAACCGTGAATGTCACACGTTTTGAGTAACAACAGTGAAATTTCTTCTGCAACATGAACAGGGTGGTTAGATAGCATAAAAATGAGAAATTTAAGACAACTTCAAGTTATTCTTAGAAATTCCTGTGACATAGAATCCAGAATATGCAGTGTTAAAGCATATGTTGCTTTGTAGCACCCTGCTATTGTTTGTTATAATGTTAGTTTATTACATGCAATTGCATGAAATGATGTACTACTGTCTGTTCAATTAACTTAGATGTCTGGTTTTTAGTAATTATTTCAAAAAATACGCACGTTCGAAATAAATCACGAAAAGAAAGTTGTTGGGTATA
The DNA here is from genome assembly GCA_023653785.1 of Ophioderma brevispina. NCBI lineage: Eukaryota > Metazoa > Echinodermata > Ophiuroidea > Amphilepidida > Ophiodermatidae > Ophioderma > Ophioderma brevispina. The sequence continues at coordinate 41,266 of JAMKCH010025546.1, read as the reverse complement.
TTTGGACCTAAGACGTTTTTTACATGACGAAAGGAATGGCACATTTTAAACCTTCAAATCTATTGTAATCTGGGTATTTTACCCTCGTTCTGAAAATGAGCGAATAAAGGTTTGGTACCATTGGCAATTACGTTTTGTGGAAGGTTCCATTGACTCCACTTTGTAGGTTGTAAAAGTTGTCGTCGGAGGAGATGATTCACGATCAATATTGTCCGCCACTGGTATGTAATGAATAATGCCAACTTTGTTCAATAGGACAAAATCCGAACCGTTGTTATTTGCACTGAATTTTTGCAATACAAAAGAGATGATATTCAAGGAGTCACACGACATTAACTTGAATGGACGGCATTATAGGAGAGCTGTATGATTCTTTTGTTCATAACCAAATGAATAAAACAGACAGGGCCTCTATCAAAAGTATCGGTATTTCAACGATGCATTTATATACCCATGCATTAATGCACAACAAACACCTGAATCAAAGCAAGGTCCACGAATCAATAATTGTTCTTATTTACTTTTGAAGCGCCCCTAATTCACGAATGGGCCTGCCATCAAAGTTTCAGAGTCAAAAGTCAATATTCACCTGGACCCAGTTTGTTTTTTTTTTTTTTTTTTTTTTTTAATTTTTGCATTTAATATTCAAAAGAAAAACACATTTGATTTGTATATAAGTATCAAAACTACCCAATTTATAGATTTCAGAAATAAAAGTCATGGACTTTGTTTCATTCACACACCTGAAGTCATCTCTGCGGAAAGAATTTTGTATTGTGCCACCACCCTTTGAATTCGGCAGCCTTGTCGGAATAAACTGAATATTGAAGGATGTGATGGCAGAATACTGAATTCATCCCCATATCTGCTACAGTTAAGTGAATGTTTCCATAGACAATCCATTTACAAAAACTAGAGAAGATGTTTGTGGTATAGTGAGAACCGTGAATGTCACACGTTTTGAGTAACAACAGTGAAATTTCTTCTGCAACATGAACAGGGTGGTTAGATAGCATAAAAATGAGAAATTTAAGACAACTTCAAGTTATTCTTAGAAATTCCTGTGACATAGAATCCAGAATATGCAGTGTTAAAGCATATGTTGCTTTGTAGCACCCTGCTATTGTTTGTTATAATGTTAGTTTATTACATGCAATTGCATGAAATGATGTACTAGTAGTTAGATAATCTTCCCATCATGGAAGGCATTCATGGTACAAAAATAAAGCAAAATTTTAACTTTGAATCATTTGATTGCACCTGCTCAAAAGAGCTTTCTGAGGAAATTTGTATCTGCTATTGGTGCTAAACAACTCTTGTAACTCGTGTATTTCAGTTTAAGCCAGTGCAATCTTAGACAAGTCTGATGAAGAGATAGAAGTGCCAAGGTGACGTCGTTTACACTGGCATGGCGCATGTGGAGCACACCTGGATGAGGGAAATACGGGATGCAAGGCTACGCCAACTACAGAAACAAGCAGTGAGTACAGACTTCTATTGTATAGCTTACCCCAGTTTGCACTGATCATGGAATTTTGAAAAATTTTGGACATGATCTTGCTTGAAAGGGTAGTCCGAATTATAATTGATGCACTTCTTATTACAGCTGAATAATTTATTTTTATTTTTTATTTTTTTTTATATTATTCAACTGGCAATTTCAAAACAAATAGAAACAGCATTAAAGAGGTATGATGAAGAAGCAGGGAGCACTGAAAGCACCAAAGCACTGTCACCCAGGGTGCAGTGCTCCACTCAACAGGCCACTACAAACAGCAAAAAAGGTTAGATACCACACACACTACACCGCAACACACCCACATACCCACACACACCCACACCCAACCCTCACAGACACCCACCACACCCCCGGGACACCCCACACACACACACACGCACACTCCATCACCCCCTACTAACGTATATTTGTGTGACTTTGTGCTTGTGGGGCCTTTTATTGGCTCTTGTGTGTCGGTTTTGTAGTGTCTGTGTGACTTTTATTACTTGTGTGACTTTTTTTGGTGTGGCTTTGGACATGTTGGACCTACATGGACATGTATGACTTGTGTGTTTGTAGTTAGGGAAGGGGAGGGGCCTAATTAATTAGGGACTTTTGGCCAAATTTTCATCAGTAGGCGGGGGCGGTAAAATCATTTAATGCTGAAAAAAATGCTATTTTCTTATGTGGCTAGTCACATAAGGGGAAAAAAAGCCACACCAAGGGAGAAAGGGCCCTTTTGTACAGGAAAAAAGACACACCATTGTACTCTGTCACACTCCGCCACACCACACACACAACCTTCGACACATACAAACACCAACATATAGTAAATACATACAAGCACATGCCACACACACCGATATACAACAACAACACTCACACACATGGTAAAAGCCATAAACTTTAGTTTAACATAAAAAAATATAGTTAAGATTCATCATGTTCCATAACAAGTGGGGGACTTTCATATAGATTTTAAACGATTTGCTACAGGTGAGGAAAAGAGTCCTCTGGTAGTTGTGGAATAGCAGCACCATTGCCTGGGAATTTAACTAAAATGGCAGTATTGATATGCATCTGTTTTTACAGTGTTCGAATGCGTGAAAGTTAACGCCTCCTTTCTAGTATTGACATACCACCTGCAAAATTGAAACAAGGAATATCCGTATTCAACAAGACAACAAAGAAATGGAAAGGTAACTCCTTCTAGTTTTCAAAGTTAGTGTAGTTTAAAAGTTTTAAGTCTAATTTTCAGATGCTTGCTCCCCCCTGCGTTGACAAGAATCATCCTATAGCACGATGGCTGAATTTGTTTCCAAGTTTTTCCACATTTCCACTTCTTATGTATATACCTTCCAAATGGAGCAACAATAATACGATTGGGTAAAATGAGGCTCTGGTAAAGTTTGAGCAAACATAAGAGTTAATTATTACCCGCAACAACTCTAATCCCACCGCAGTTTATTGCACCGGTTTACATCTATTATTTACTTGACAAATTCCACGGAAAGATCACTGTTATACCGTTCCACCACCCGCACCTGAAAGGCCCTAAGATGGTCGAGTTGTAATCGAGAACAGATGTATTCGACACTGTATGAAAGGAACCGGTTTGACTGTGGCGTCGGTTTAGCACATTACTTGCATTTAGATGGGTTTAGTTGAGAGCATTGTTGTTTGACCACCAGTTTAATTGGTCTAGATCAGATTGCAAATGGACGTGTCACGGCTGTTTTTTTATATCTCTAAGGTGAAGGTCTCATCATGCATATTGGTAAACTGTAGATTTTCAGATGGAGATGGAAATCATTTACATATATATTAAACAAAAGCGTCCCAAAACGGATCCTGGGGACCCCCGGAGAGAACATCAGTCCACTCAGAACGTAGCAACCCGCAAAAACATAACCCGTTGGCGACGGCCAGTAAGGAAAGACGTTATCCATGGCGTAAAGATCCACAAATTCCGTAGGTTTTTATGCAGCTTCTTAAGAAGAAACCCTGGTGTCGAAATTGAGTCCAAAATCGCAGCTATAGTCAACCTGATATTAGATCGAGACGACGTTTGGGTTTGCTCGACTATCAGGGCTGCAGATTTCAAAGATGTCCCCTTTGTTTTTACTTTCAAAAGTTCATCTTCTCCAATTTGCAATACCTTTTTATCTCTTTAGTCAAGCATCTCTGAGCAAGCTGGTGGTGTGTAGCGTGTCAATTTCTGGAGAACCCCCGCCATTTTATAGATTTGCAAAGGAGGTCTCTTTAATTCAATTCAATCATTTTCCCCTTGACTTTGACCTTAATGTCGCAGATTCATAATCGTGTAAGAAGCTGTATCGAGTATCTCAGCTTTGGGCAATTCCTGGTGGTCATTGCAGCATTTTATGAAAAATGCAGCAATTTTTGTTAGATGTTCAAATCTCATCTCAACTCCAATGTGTGTAACACCCTGTACTGCATCTTGGTCCTAGCATCCAGAAAGCCGTCTAGTGGTGAGAAGCCTTTAATTTAATGACGGCAATTTATAGATTCAAAGGAATATCCCTTAATCAGTCATTTCCCCCTTGATGAACTTTGACATCAGTAAAATAATCAGAGCATCAGGTTGGCAAGTCTGGTGGTCAGTGCATTTAATTTATGGTAGAACAGCAGGAATAAATTTCAGGAATGGCCCTTCAATGATCAACCATCAATATTAACTCCAATGTTGTGTATCCCCTGTTATGCAGCTGGGTGAGAGAGAGGGTGTTTTGAGTCAATCCCACAATCAACCAGTTTTGGGAAATTTCCAACCTCAATAGGGTCATGTGATCACATAAAATCCCTATTCTTAACACCTAAACCCTGACTTTAACGCTCGTTTTAGCCTCACAAGGTGCTAGTACTTCAGGGAATTTTTTGGCATGATTATATGAAAGGTCTTTGGTTCTTATACTTTTGGGAATACGTTATAATCCTTAAATACTGCATGATGTTTTAGTACAGTATAGGCATCAGTTCTATGCATCATGGGATTGATTCAAAACACCCTCTGGGGTGAAGTAATCTAGAGAGCAGCTCGGTGTTAGCAGCATTTACTTTGCTGGAAGAACCAACATTTATAATTTTTCAAAGAAAGCCCTTTTAGTTGGTCCTTTTTTCCTCTTAAATATGCATGTACATGTTTGTTGAGATTGAAGTCTGGATTTTTCATATAAAACACTTACAGTCACCAAGAAAATAGAAACGTGACTAGTCCAATATGTCTACAGAGGAAATACCCCTTACAATGTTCTCCCCTGGTTTAGAACTGTGGTGGATTGGGGTAAGAAGCATAATATTTTGCAATGTATGGCAATTGTGGCCTCCAAAAAGGCATGTGGGTTTGTCCCCATCTGATTTGTCCCTTAAAATGTCATCCCATTTGAAAATTTGGTGGGGGATGACATCTATATGTACATACTTACACCTATGTAAAATAAAGAAAGTGCAATAGTAGAGATGCAGAAAGTAAGCCCCATTGCCCCATATTGGTCTTGAATTGAAAAAAAAAATTAAAAAAGGAGATAGGTAGAGTGGCCCCATTGGGTAACAGGTTCCTGTCAACTGGCATCACTGTGCTATGACTATTACCAGACCCATCTCATGGCTCTGTCTTACAGACGTCTCAGCCTTGTATGAGAAGGTAGATCTGGTATAGATCATATTAGACCTGACACTTGCTGTCCTGGGTCCGGGGACTTTCCCCCAATCTAGAATGAGAAAGAGACTTCTCTGTCTGTGCTTGGGCTCGCCAAGTTCTTCCAATATCCATAATTAATAACCTACCACGTTGGTTATATAATGCACTTAATATGTATATACTTTCCAGGTGTTGAAAACTTGGGAAAAACCTGACCGAGAATTGATCATTTTTCAGACATATGTACCAGCATTTACTTCAGAAAACCGAAATTATTGACATGGTTACCAAATATATTACTGCTTTTTATATGACGATATTTGGTGGTCAGTTCCAATGTGAATACAACAAAAAAGGACGGATTTTGCCCATTTCCTGCATATTATTTTGCATAAATGAAGGTTAAGTGAGACAAACTTAGCAGAAGTGGGTTGCAGACAGTTACAAAGTGGTAACTTTTGTGCTGTTTTCTGGGTGTACTTGGACCCTTTCAAGGTTAGACATGTAACCTCTAAATAAGGTGGATAAAAAAGTCAGAAAATGTTTCCATGCTCCCACTGATCAAGTGTTTGTAATTTCTTTTAATAACCAGAATTAAACAATATATTAAGAGTGTCAGAGCATTGAAAAGGGTAGGAACTTGAGAGTGTGGTTCCAGAAAATGTTGAATAGGGTAACAAGAGATAATAGACGTGAATTAAAAAATGCAAAAAAAATTATCAACATTGCACACAAGGTAACTGTATGTGTTATTTTACCCAAGTGAATTACTCAATTAAAGCATTTTTAAAGCCATTTTATGACCAAATGAACAACATATTATAAACTTGCAGAAACTTTCTGATATTCCGTAAGATTTGAAAAGATTAATAAATTACTTCACTATAGGTTGTTCTTAAGGCTTCCAGCTCTCACCGCACGTCCTCGTGACACTTTTTGGTAATATAGTCTTTAATCCTTGTGTGCTCTATGAGAAAATACCAGAAGCCCATTTGTGTGCAGGGCTCAAACAACAAAATTGTTATGGACGTTTTAAACTATATGCACGCGAGAGGACATCCTGAGATTCCCGCAAACATTACAGACATCCGCAAACAACTGCCTAAGGCCCCCCCCCCCAAAAAAATAAGTTTGTCTCAGAAGAAAGAAAGACAATGTGAAAAATCACAATGTGGAAATTGGTGTGGGTTTTTTTAGAAAAATGCTAATGCGAAATGTGTTCTTTTTGAAGGCAGTTTTTACCCACTTTTTTCAATTTTTTCGGCCGCTTTTTTTTTTGTTCATTTTCCTTTATTTTTCTGATTTTTTTTTTTTTAAAATTTAAGTGGTAAAAACACTAAAAAAAAAATTGATGCGGGCAAAGGGGACCAATTTGAAACAAAACGTGTGAGGTCTTCTGAGGCAGCTTGTTTGTTATTTGGCCTAATTCTTCTGTCAATATCTTCATTATTTTTTGGATGGTATCTGACTTGCTGTGTTTTGCTGATGAATCTTAATCTGTCTGTCCAGGTATCTCTTCAGAGCAGAGCTCCCATGCTAGCAAGTGAATACTTCATTCCAACAAGAGATGGGAAGGCTTCAAGAAACCAAGGAGGAAGGGAGGAAAATCAAACGCAAATTTAGAGGCAATTCACAGTAGATTGAACTTTATGCCTGATATAAGGACATCTAAAATTAGCTGCAGATCCATGGGTCAATGTTAGTGCATAGCCTCAAGAAGTAGAAAATGATAGGTTGCTTATCGGGACAGAAAAATGTGGGATTGAACCATTGGGTTTAACAAATTTAAAATATTTTAATATTGTTTGGTTGGTTTAGAACTGCCTCAACACCCCAATTATGGGCCAACTGAGCAGAGAGCATGCCCAGTATTCCAGGACGGCTTGGACCAGGTCAGGGGTTTCCCCCTACTCTTATTCAAAAACTGGCTGCGATGTACTTTTACAGTTGAAAACCTCACTGTACAGGGGACATGAAAATGGCTTACAATCACCCGAAGGGATTGGATATATACCATGGATTTCATTTCCAAGTCCAAATAAAACCATGGGGATTCATTGCCAAGTCAAATGAACCAGGGGAGAGATGGTGTAATCCAGTTTAATCATATAGTTCTTACAGATGTAATCCAGAATTTTAGTACTCGATTAAAATTCCAGCAAGGACCCAGCCGGAATTGAACCGGACAACCTCCTGGACTCTGAAAGGCGAATATATCACCTTAACAGTGAGCCACGCTGGGTGTTTCTTATAATTATTGACCATTTACAATGTGGGTGACTAGAGCCTCATCAGTCCCAGAATGTTTTGGTTAGACGAACGATATACCAATACTTAAATTAACGGGAAAATTCAGAGAAAATATACCTTTTGCAAATATGAAAGTCTGCCGGGGAGCCGTTGTTGCGTGGTAGCCCCAGGAGAGGGGAAAGTTACTATGGGGGTCAAATTGTTTGACTGCTCTAAATCTAATGTAAATGAAGGCTCAATTATTCCTTAGGTAGCAGGAGTAAAAAAGTCAGTGGGGTCACACACGTGTGGTGCTTCCCGTCCAGATATTTGGGAAATAGGCTAAATCTTTGTTTTAATCAAGAAAGGTCACCCGTTGCAAACCAATTTGTTTGTAAAAATATTTTTTTTAAATGTTTAATATACGATTCCAATATGAAATGCTTTTTGCACTTTCGCGGCGCCTTGTTGTTATCTGGAAGGGGTACAAAATTCCTTGTTGGACTCTATGGGGACGGGGACATTATACCCCCCCTATGAACGGAAACCAACAAAATTCACAAATAAAAGCTATTTTGAATCAGTAATCATTAAATATCTTTTTTAATATTTTCACAAAGAAACTTGGTATACATGTTGACCTTTCTTGAATAAACAATGAACCTTAGCCTATTTTCCCAAATTCTTGAAAGGAAGCACCACACACTTTGACCCAATTGACGTTTTTACTCCCTGATAACCTAAGGAATAATTTGAGCCTATATTTCATTAGATTTAGAGCATTCAAACATTTGACCCCCATAGTAACTTTTACCCCTCTCCTAGGGGCCACACTGCCCCGTGTCCACTCAGACTTCATATTTGCAAAAGTTATATTTTTTCTCTGATTTTCCCGTATTCAACTATTGGTATCTCATTCGTCTAACCAACACCTTCTGTGCTGACGGTCAGACCGGAATCATGTCCGATTATGTTTTGTGTTTTTCCCCCTCACATGAACATATCCCCAAAACATCGAGACAAATTATTTGAGTTAAATTGTCCATCCTGTAGATAGTAGAAGCGAAAGTGTCGTTGCCCAACAGATATATGGGTTAATAAAGGTGTTCGCCCACATTTGGAATACGTTTTTGTTCATACACAGTGAAAGAAATGTCTAAGTTGTGCCTAAATTCACTGAGTATGAGGACAATATGAACTTTCTTCGGAATCATAATTTCAAGTTGCTGGAGTAAAGTGGGGAGAGACGAGGTTGTCGATCGGGTTGCCCACCTTTAGATAATGGTGAGGGGTTTGGAACATGCAGAATGTGAGAATAAGTTCCCAGAAAAATTGTAAACAAGCAAAATGAACTTTCAAAATTGTCACAAGTGCTGAAATGGCTTACTATAATATATTGTCCACTTTTTTTGTTAAAAAAAATTAGACTAGACTAGAGAAAAAATGGAATTTAGAGGGCACAGGTGGTCATGTGGATACAACGACTGACTCATGATGACCCAAAGGGCCTGGGTTCGAGTCCCGCTGATGGCCATGTGTTGTGCATTGGCAGGCCACTTTACCTCGCTTGGCTTCTACACCGAGGTGCTAAATGGGGAGCTCGTGTAGGAATATGTCCATTGAGCGCCGCCCAAAGGGATTGCGTATGCCTTGGAATTGTAAGGCAGTGGCATTTTAGTGCAGCGGGAATAAATGTATAAGCGCTTTGATCATTGTGAAAAGCGTATATAAATGTCGACATTTATTTCTTTGGATTTAGAAATTGTGCATTCAAGATGCACCCACCAAAATTTAAATTATTTGGGTAATTAGTGTCCACATTAATCTGCATACACAATTCGACTTATGACCTGGGTGGAAAAAAAAAAAATCAGTCAAGCATGATAGAAAGTCTATAAAACTCATTTAACTCGGGTATATATCCATTTTTAACTTATCACGTGATGGGAGACTTTTCTATTGATTATTTCGGCTGAAAGTACATGAAGGGTACCGAAACACAAATTATTATTTAAAAATTTCCAGCATTAAATTTATTACAAAATCTTTTTTGTATCAAAAAGGATGTCTCACCCCAGCTGGAGCTGCACGTACATTGTAGAATGTGTATGTTGTCATAAATGGTGACACCAAAAATTGGAGCCCCAATTATCGTATGACAATTGCATAATTTGTTATCTTGAATGGGAATCAAACCGAGCGCCGCTTATATGTCAGGTACTTTACCTGTCTAAGCTATCAAATGCGATGGTAATGAATGAATAAAATTTAATCTCAATAGGCTAGGGTTCAAATTTTCGCATCTTTTAAGACGGGTTCGATTTCTGGCCAAGACGACATTTTTTTTTATTCGCCATCTCAAAGAAATATATGTAGTACTCAGAACGTGAGTTGAATGGACAAGCAATAAATATAAGTAAGTTTTGTAATCACATTGAATAATTGCAAATTCGTTTTATACCTTTATTGGACAAACCCTTGGTGCTCTATAATGTGTGTGAGATATGCCCGTATTGCTCAAGCAGTATTGCATGTATTGTTTTAAGTTTTAGGTTTGTTCTTCAGGGGTGGTAGACATCAGTCGGTGTGAGGAAGAGCCCACTCCAGCAGAGGGGTTACTAGAAAAATGTAATGCAGGGAGGGGAGAATCAAAGGAAGATAGATATGGAAGTTGACTACCCAATGTTGATCAAGGGAGTTGTGGATAGGAAATTTGTGTTTGAAAATATCAAAATGCCAACACTGTAAAGCTTATACAGTACAGGAGAGGAGAGTTTGTCACCCCCTTTGGTGTTCAAAATAAGCTTGTATACTAAATGACAAAAGCAGAGCTCTCTGCTTTTTTTGGAACTAAGATTAATTTGGATGCTTGAGATCTAAACCAAAATAGACATTGTATGTCAGTCGGTTGGTAAAGTGGAGAAGTGTGCAAGTGGAAGTGGTTGAAGGGCCTTCAGTCGTCACGTCATTGTTTCTATGAGTATAGAAAGGGCATGAGAATGACCAGTGTCACGAATTAACTAAATCGAGCAAAGATGCAACTGTAAAACCAGCATTTCTATTAATCCTGGCACCAAGCTTGAACGTGGTTCTTCCCCATAACAGTGACATAGCAGCTTGTCGCATTTGCGGACAATCATCTACCCATGGAGAGGACGCCATTCAAGTTGTACAGGAATCGCCCCGCACCGAAGTTTACCACTCCTACTTGACAAAGTCAGACATGCATAGGGAACGTAAAGGACTTATGAAATATTGGATTGATCAAATTATGTGGCAGCATGGGGAGCATTGTAGCACTATAAAAATGGGGACAAGTGCATGGCAACTTTATCACAAAGCTCCAGGAAGTTCGATGCATACTCATGTGTAACACCTGGTGTACAGTCTGTCCAAGATTTTATTCCAGCACTAAACTACTCGGGTGTAGTTTACACGTTTTAGAATGTTCTGGTTTTTAGCTCAGCATACTTAGTATGCAGAGCTATTGTTATGGCAATGTGTTGACTCTATCTATCTATCACTCTGTTGTTAACACTGCCATAAGGCATTTGTTGCCAAACGCTGGGCGATTGGAGAGAATAATCGGTCAGAATAATCATTGACTTAAGGCCCATGTGGGGTGTTCACAGATTGGGTCAAAGTTAATGTGGGCCAATTAAAGGGGCATCTTGAAAATATATAAATTCCTTCTTTGTGCAAAAAATAATTGCTTATAATCAGACCAAATGTGCCTCAGAAGATCACTGAGTCAAATCCCATAGGGGTGTTCACAAGATTTGGGTCAAAAATCCACTTGGGCTATGATTAAAGGGGCATTCTTTGAAAATCTAGTAATTAAGCCTTCGTGTGCCACAAATCAATGGCTATAATCACTAGAATGTGTCAGAAGGACCACTGGCCCAAGGCCCATATGTGTATTCAAAGATTTGGGTCAAAGGCACATGGGCAAATTAAAGGGCAGTCTTTGAAATCTATAAATTCCTCCTTGTGCCACAATCATTCGTGATGCGATCAAGCAAAAGGGGGTCGGTCAAATTTGATTTTACGTTTTCATGTATTTGTATGCATCAGATAAAAAGCGACATTTTGCTGAAATCCCCATTGAAATTGGACCAATTAAGTCCAAAGAATAATCAGTTGAAGGGTGGAAAAAACAATAGAACACAAATACATTTTATCCTTTGTTGGCTATATCCATATCAATGACTTGTGACTTCCGACTTTTTTTTGATAACACACATTTGTTTGACTACACCAATTATGGTCAGAAGAACCACTGACGCTAGGCCCATATGGGGTGTTCAGAGATTTGGGTTAAAGGTCATGATGGGATTAAGGGGCATTCCTTTGGAAACTCTAGAAAGTCCTTCTTGTGCGCAAAAGCAATTTCTATATCACCAGACTTGGGTCCGAGGAATCTGCTGACCCCAGTCCATATGGTGTTCACAGATTTTGGGCAAAGGGCACTGGGCAATTAAGGGCATCATTCTTTTGAAAATCTGTAAATTCTTCTTGTGGGCCACAAATCAATTGTTATAAATCAACCTAGACTTGGTTAAAGAACCGCTGACCAAGGCCTCTATGAGGTTTTCACAGGTTGGGTCAACATCACATGGGCCAATTAAATGGCATTCTTTCAAAATGGTAAATCCTTCTTGTGCACAATCAATGCTAAAGGCCCATACGAAGGACCTGCTGAGCTACAGCACCATTGGTGCCTTGTGTTTTTTTTGTTGTGCATAGGTGCTATCCAAGGACCAGACCTAAAACAAGTGAGTATCTTGGTCCAGCAATTGAGGATGAGGCTGAAAATGAACTACACATGGTCATTACCAAGGCTCGCAAACTCAAACAGAAGAAGGAGAAGAAACACAAGCGCCAACGGTAGGAACAAAGGTAGTGACTGGATTTGACTCTTTGCCTAAAAAACTCTTTTATTCAGTTCAGCTTTAAAACTGTTCAGTGATCTTGTCACCAAAAACAACTCATTATTTAAGTGTCTCAAGAAAAAGTGACCAAACGTTCGACTTGCTTGAAGAATTTCTGGTAAGATTCATGTCTTTCCAGAAAAGCACTGCCCAAAAAATTAAACCTTTAAAATAATACATACATAATTTTAGATGCAGGTCGTCTGATGTCATATCTCAAATCAAAGATGTTCCAACTCACATACACCTTCAGCGGGAACTTCCTTCACATCCCCAGCTGCTGGCTCTTCCATCGTACTCAACTCAACTTCAGAATTCTGTAGACAACTGGGAGATATCCCCACATATGGTAAGGATCATTGCGCTCTTGTACTCAGCAATATCTACAGGGCATCCCAGAAAAAAATAATCCCCAAACAAAGGGTAAGTTGGTGAAACTGTGTGCTGTAAAGTAGAAGCAGTAAACTTTCAAATGACACCTGAACTCTCCAGTCATGCCTCATTGAACACCATGCTTTGAAAATATCATGTCAAAACTCACTTGCGACAGTTGGGCATAAAGATAATATTAATTTTTTTTTAAATGAAGCTGTTGAACAAGATTATTATTTGATTAGTGGTAAGTAATCTCCTGAATTATGCACCAACACCTTCAACATGCCCGCTCTCTCTTTTCAAACAAAGTCTACAACGATGTTCACATATTAGCCACAGCCCTCTGGCCATGCAGGATCTCACGTAAGACTTCCACTCCGTTGAATGTGGCAACTTTGTATGAATATACTCTGGTTATGTTACTGTGTGGGTGGGGGGGGGAGGGTACTAGAGAGTTTGTTTGTTTGGGCTGAACAGACACATGTCTAGCAATTTTTTGTAAAAAGTAGGACCCATTTGTATGGGTTTGTTATGTAAAACATGAGCTGCACAGAGATGCCATCATTGAGTGAACAGGAGAATGGATATCAGCAGATATCATCAGCATTGGTTTTCTTTTCTGGCTTGACGATATCCTTTGTTGTCATAACACTTCTCAGTGACACACACATTTTTCTTGTTCTTCCTTTGAGGAGTAAAAAACTTCAACACTCTCCATTGCCTGATGCTTGGAATTAAGTTACACTCTTCATTTTCCAGTGCCTCATCAATTGCTTCTTTCAAAGTACCCTTGAATGCTTACCAAGAGCCCCTTCTGTCCTTTGTTGGACAAACTATTCTTTAGGTCATTAAAGATGAGATTATAATCAGTGTCCATCTTGGAAAGTCTCTCCTTCTAATCCTTAACTTCAGTGATGTCTTTTCTCCAGTTCGATTAATTTTTAGTTATTGTTATTTTGCACTTGCTGACTTAAAATTTTATCATGGTTGTGTTAGTAATACAGCTTAAAGGCACCCTGTTCTCATTATCCAGTACTTCTTGTTGACCATTTGTTGAAGCTAAAACTATGTCTCCATATGGGATGGTAGATGGTTTTGAAGATTGATTCTTCATCCATTTCAGTACCTGTTGATATGATCGTTTGAATTTCTTTGCTATCAGCTTGGAGATAGACTGAGACTTCTAGTTCGTTGGCAAACCTTTCTGGATCACTGTCAACTATAGTTGGAGTAATAATTTCTTGGCCAAGTTACTAGGTACGCCCGCTTCCCCGCCAAAACGGCGCACCACTGGGTTGCACGTAGACGCAGTTCACGCAACAAGCAACGCGTGCGTACGCCATGGCCAAGAAATTATTACTCAAACTATAGGAGATTTTGTCTTATCAAATTCAATGCTTGATCTACACTCTCATTAACATTCCTTGTACCCTTCATGCTCTTTACATCAATAACATTCAGATTTAGATTAGATTCTATTTCAACCTCACTTTCGCATGTGTCTTCTTCATTGGCATTGGGAGTATTTTGTGTCCTATTTGGAATAAAAAAAATAGACATGGTATTCAAACATGCCAACACAAGTAGTGTTGCTTAACTTCTGGCAGTTTGGAAATGAGTTCCAATTCTTGCAGATTCATCACACTGTGTGCCCTAATCTTGAGAATGTTATGTAATTTCTGGAATACACATTGGATGTTTCTGGTTTGCTGTGAACAGTGGAGTTCCATCTTTTACCTATAAATAAACACAAAGAAGTAAAAAGTTAAAACCCAAGAGAAATGATCGAAATAGTAATTAATTAGTGATAGTGTAAAAGGGATCCATGATTTTGGTCAAATTATTTCTAATAGGGCCGTTTTTTCAATTTTTTGGGTTAGACAACCATATAAATGGATTGAAAATTCCAAGACTACAAATATGAATGAGTTTTATGTCTATACAAATTGATCACCATAGAAATGGGTAGATTTTTTTACCATCAGAGACACTCCTCCTGTACCCAATCGGAATTGAATTTCCCCCAGGCCACCAAAGAACTTCTGAAAGTTTGAAACATTTCTGTATTTTGTTGGGAAGTAAGAGAACGGTCTCATTTGGATTCGGCAAGATATATATAGTTTAATGAAGTTTTCTGTTTCGTAAAGCTTGTTACGCTATATCTTTTGACACTGTCCTTCTATGACGAAAGCCATAAAGCCTACCTTCAGCTTGTGGAATTCCAAACCCTGATTGGTCCATATGGCAAATCTGCCCGATATACAAGATGATGATTATGTGACGTGCCCCTCTACAGGGAAAATTTTTAGTAAGTTTTGAAGATTTCAAAGCGGGGTTAGGCGTTATCAATTGGAAAGAGCCACACCAATTCCGCATGAACGATAAAGTGGCTCTTACAATTGAAACTTCCAGGTACATAAGGCAATAGAGAGGAGGAGGACGATGATTGTGATGGATTTTGAGCAAGAACCAAGGAGACTTAGGCAAGAGATGAAGAGATGAAGAGGACGATGAAGGATTACAAGCTTGGAGTACTGTCAATCTAGACAAAGGAGATGAAGAGGAAGAAAGGAAGAAGATGAAGTGTGGCATCCAGTGTTAAATAGATTTCCTCTGTAACAATTAGTGCTGATGTATATTTGCAGCAAGATAGTGTTATTTTGTCATTTCTAGTGCATGGTACCACAATCTGAACCTGCTGCCTCAATACTAATTTTGTTAATCATGATATGACTTAATTTTTGTCTCGCCTGCAACTTGTTTGGCAGCAGACTTAGTAATCACTTTTCTGTCTGTCGGTCTGCCGTCCGGTTCAATGCTTGCTGTGCAATTTATCTGGAGTCCGTAAGGGCTACATTGATGTAAACTTGGTGCACATGAGTGGGTTGTTGATGTGAGTTCTCGACCTGATTAGATTTGGGCGTAAATATGTAATTTTAATTAAAAGTATCTAATTGCATTTTAATTTAAGAATTTTTCCCGCAAGGCTTGTATACCAAGTTATCTGGCGTTCTGTATAAGGCGTATAATGATGTAAACTGGTGTAAGGAAGCGGGTTTGAAAGAAGTTGCAAGCTGATTATATTTTGGGCATATTTGGGTAAATGACATGCAATAAGCTACTTAATATGCAAACTGGCATAATCACTCTATTTTTGAAATGGTACATTGGATTACACAAAATTCCTTCACTGCATGAAAGTATATCATGGTGCGCATCTTCTTTGCCATTTCAAAGTGTGTGTGATATATATGGCTCAGGTATGCAAAATCAAGTAATTTATATATGCATAATTGCTGTATCGCTAAAATGGTACATGGATATACAAAATTACGGTGAAGTGAAAGACCACTCTGCCATAACATCTTTTGTGTGAATCGTAATTGGGTCAAAGTGCTTGTGGGCCAATTAAAGGAGCATTTTTTGATGCAATTGAGCTAATTTAATATGCGTAATTACTTTATCACTGAACAGTACATCAGATTTACAGGAAGTCATTCACTACATGAAAGACGGGACGAGTGGAGGGTTGGTGAGGGGGACGGGGGGGGTGATGGGGAGGTGACGGAGGGGTGGCGGGGAGGGGACAGGTGGAGTGTTGAGGAGGGGGACGGGTGAGGTTCATTATTGTAGACTTTATACATTGTAGTTGCATTTATCGCATGTTAGTGATTGCTACATTCGGCAGGGACATATTTTTTGCATCGCTAAAATCTGATTTCGCCTTGTTTTTACCTATTTGTTATTTTCAAACAGGATTGAGCAAGTGCCAGTGTTAGAAGAAGAGCCCACACTTCAAGTAGGTGTAGCCGGAGCTTTGCAACTTGCTGTCAATAAAGGCTACCTGATGAATGAGGTTAAGAAACCTCACAAGGGAGCAAGTCAACAGAGGAGTAATATAGATCACAGAACTTTATGGTTGAAGAAAAGAATTACAAGTGAGTAAATGTCTGGTCTTAGAGGTGAATGTTATATGAAGGATGCATAATATGATGTACTAGAAGTTTTAATTTTGAGATTTTGTCATGACTTTTATAAATTTTTGTATCAAACATAGAGAAACTCTAGAATACAAACTACAGGCTGAATTTGGTGGTCCCATTAAACAAACCTTATCAGCAACACATTAATTACTGTACGTTATTCCAAAAACATCACAGTTCAAAAACAACCCTTACAGCGGCGTTGACTATCCTACTCCAACAGTTTTTGAATGAGAAAATATTGGTCAGTAACATGCATTTAGCATTTTTGGTCAAAATTTCATGATTACAGTATGTGTTAAATCAATGACATTGGCAAAATTTAGATTTTTTTTTGCCTGTCCATCCCCCAAAAAGGGGTGAAAACTTAACTACTAGCAATTTGTTACCAAAATTATTGATTTATTTGTGTTCATTTTGGGTGAATTTTGTGATTTTTGAACAGCAATTACTATATAAACATCATAAGGGTAAAAGGACAGCACATCAATCTTCAAGGTTGTAATTTTAAAATTTCAATCCATAACAGAATTTAAGCAGAGTTATTAAAAATAAATTCATGCAAAACATTCAAATTGTAACCATCCACCTTACAAAAACTTTCCTATTTCAGTGACATAGATGCCAAATACAGTAAGCATGATAGATTTAGAGGTCCAATCACTGACTTCAAGGAAAAAGATCTGTACAAACCTGATGTCAAGTTAGAATACATTGATGACTCAGGAAGACTACTCAATCAGAAAGAGGTAAGACAATGAGTAAATCCTAATAAAAAAACAACTTGGAGTTATTATATTGTATTGTATTGGATGAGCTGTACTCGTATCCACTACAATAAAAATATTGGACTGCCTGTTTAATATCATACTATACTGAATAGTTAAAACAACAAAATCTTAATCTTTTTGTTTACTCAGTCTTATTTAGTTTTAGTTCTTATAATTACCCAAAAATATTTCCTGTATCAATTATTTAAAAAGGATACTCCCAATTGTCAAAAATGAACCAACCCATACTATAATGCATTTCCCTACCTCTGTGCAGTGACGTCAGCACGATATATGGATAATCACCAGCATTAAACCTGCACGTTCGTGTATAAAAGCGACTGCATTTTTACATGAGAACACAAAGATAGCATATCTTGACGCATGCATAAACTGCCTAAGACATGGACTATAATCGATTGGCCAATGGACCTTTAATATACCCTGCATAGACTTAGTGTAGCTTATGCTGTGTTTGTACTTGGTAGGAAATACCCCCAATTTTTGGTCTGTCCTATTTGGTAATCCATGCTGTAATAACCCTTATCAATATAAACCAGTTCTTTCCATTATTACATACACTATATCCCCTTACAGCAGTATACAAGTTGACTATGAAAATATGTACTGGACAGAGGCACAAATTCTCAGAAAAATGAAGTCCTTTGTTTCCATTAAAATAAAATGAAGTGATTTGTATTTATAACTAACATTTTTGTTATTAAAAGTGAGTGTCAACCATATAATTGGAAAGAATGGCAGCTATTCAAATCTTTGAAATCAGTACCTGAACTGTTTTCCTTACCTAACATGTTGACTGAAATATATGCCTTTTCCTTCTGAGAAGGAATGCCCCAAAATACCTAGTTTATGCACCCCTAAAAATAAAATGGTCTCGGCCAGTGACCCCCGGCACACCCTGGTCGACTCATAGCTCTTCTCAATCCGTTTTGGTCCGCCTTACCAAACGGACGCGTGTTCCCGCAGCTCTGTCATTAGCAGCGAAAATTAACTGAGATTTTTGATACTGGACTTGTTGTCGTCTCATACGGAATACTCTCTACATACATAACTATCGATTTTACTGGACTATATACTGTGAATTTATATCGCTCTATCGGACGGAATAATCAGAGACTTTTACACCGGCGGAGAGCTTCTTTATTTGTATCCTTTTTTTGCCGCCGATGCGTCATGTGATCTGTGGTAGCGGAAAAATAAGGTAAAACAAGGCAGCCATTGCGCACTTGTTGCTGCTTTGGATGTCCCCCCTTGTCTATGTGTGAGTTTTTATGTGTTATTTTTGTTTACTTTGCTTGCTAACAATTAAATGGTCCTGGTGTGTGTATATTTTATATATGCTTGTGTATCTTTAAAATAGTTCAAAAACTGTGTTGAAAAATTTCTTTAACCGTTGGTGACGCAGTTACCGAGTTGGTTTTTGTGTCCTGAGGTTGCGTACCGGGAGACCTCCACGGCACGCTTGTTATTTTTTCTGTACGGTTTTTATTGCGCACGGCTATTCCATCTAGCAACTCACTCTCACCCTGTCATTTCATGGCGCATATTGCGTACGCTGCCCCGCATCCTTTCATGAGTGGGATCCCCATCCTCTTTGTATCGATCACGGCAATGTTCCCGCACCGACCTGATGCGCCTCTTTCTGTATTAGACTGTCGGAGTTCAATGGGCAACCATCGAAACATGGGTACGCCGCTCGTGTTGCGTACACGGGGGGGTAGTCGGGCTCCGGTCCGGCGTTCATCCAAGGCAGCCGCCGCTACTTTGGGTGCTCCCAAAGGCGGGGGAGCTTCGGATAACTTCGAGGCATGCTGACGGGGTGGCTTAGGGCCGCCTCCTCAGCGCTCCACCGGCGGGGGGACGCTCGGCTCGCCTGGTTCAGCCCTAGGGGGCTGCTCCGGTGCAGGCTAGCGCGGTCAGCTCTGCCAATCCCCCTGGGGGCTGGGCGGCTGCGGGCGCTCTGGTAGTGGTGAGTGGTGATGGTGATCCATGGTCGCCCGGGCTAATCCATCGCCGCTGTTGTCCACACTAACGGGGTTGCGGTCACGGTGTCTTCGGGAACTTCGACCGAGACCACGGTTTGGCCATTACTTAGGGGTATGTTTTCGGCAAACCCTGGGGCCTTGCTCGGTATCCCTTGGCGGGCCGCCGCAGGTGTGGCTACGCTCGCTGAAACCCCGCGTGACTAGCCTTGTTAGTCATGCAGTGCCTCCTCCGTTGACGCCGCAAGCTTGCCTCCGGCCCTCGGGGTTGGCGTAGCGAGTGGTGCTCCACTGGGCTGGCCTCCGAAGATGCCCAGCTGACTAAGTCGGCTCAGGCCTCTTACGCGGGTACCCCTGCTGCGGTAAACATAGTGTGGTTTTCCGCGCCATGTCTCCGCGCGGGTTCGCCTATGGCGGGGTACCCGGTGGGTGTCCCTGCCTCTGGCGTTCCTCGGGGGCTGCATTGGTGGCATGCTCCTGCGGGGACACAGTACCCGCCGCCGCCTACCTTTTCAGGTTAACGCTGCTTCCCCGTACGTGGCTTACCCTCCCCCGTAGGGTGGAATTGCTGGGGTGGGACAGTCGGGCTGGTCTTTCGACGGGGCTCTGCTTGCGGGAGCCCCTCCCAGCTTAGCCACACTTGTGCCTCCGCCGTCGTGCCCAGCCGCAATGCACCAGGTGCTGTCAGGGCTGCTTCTGACCCGCTTTCGAGCGGGGCAGTTGCGACGCTGCTGCAGCAGTTGTCTCCTTCCGGGAGCCACTCAGGCTGCGGCGGTACAGCCTGGTACCGGGGCGGGCAGGCGGTGTACCCGTCACTACCCTTCGGCTTACATTGCCTGGGAATTGGGGTGTCGTCCCCACGCTTCTCGGCCTGTACCCTCGTCAGGATCTGGCTGGGTGCAGTCGAACCTTATGGCTCCTGTCGGGGCCATCCTTATGCCAGTCGGCTTGGTCCCGCGGGAGCCCTGGTGCGCTGCCAGGTGGCGTCGCACTGGCCTTCCGTCCATCTGCTCGTTCGTTCGCACCGTCCTCTCAGGAATCCTACCAGCCGCAGACTGCGATTTTCGGAGATGCGCGGCGGGTTGGACGCGGGCTGGGAGGAGAGTCACTTGGGTGATAACATTTGCAGCCGTCGACGTCCGCGGCAGATTCGGGTAGGAGGAGGTGGATTATCTTCCCGCGTGCACCCCTCATGTGCTGCGAAGGGCGGCTGAGAGTCTCGGCCTGCCTTGCGCGCCGAAAAAAAAACGGCGGCGGAGGAGGGACAGCCAATATGGGGCTCCCTATCCTCCCTCCCGAACGCGTCCAGGCGTTGCCGCTTCCCACGACGTGGTCTTCTGTGGAAGCGTTCCGGGGAGGTTACTCAGAAGCTCTCTTCGTACCCGGTGAAAACTTTGCCAAGTCGTTGAGAACTACCGAAGGAGACTTCAAACCCTTCCTGAGGACTCAAACTTATAGATCTCGACTAGCAGCCAAGTTGCCAAGGGGCAGGCGCCCCGACTGCGTTATCCCCTCTGGGTTAGGACAGTTGAGGCAAACCTAGAAATGGCGGTGTGACCTCTGGTATCAGACTAGGTCTTTCTTATGGTCTCGCCCACGACATCAGCTCCGCGTGTGGGCAAGGTGGAGCTTTTCTCCTCGAAGAATCTGAGCATTGACCGTCCTAGCATCGCTAGTGACTCGGCAAAACGGAGGCGTCAATGTCTCTGGGCGTCGCCTAGCTCCTGCGACGCGAGGAAAGCCTGCTCACACTGCGACCCTGCCGCCCGATCTTGGACATCGGAGCGTCTCTAAGACCAAAGCCCGGTGTGGGACGTCCTCTTCGGAGGTTCGTCCGGTGACTCACTGGCTTGCCCAGCGGAACGGTGGAGGTCGGAGCAAGCGCTCAATGAGGCTCAGGCGAAGATCTCCTCCGGGAGATCTTCGCTTAAGAAGAAGAAGAAGCGCTCGCGCTCTTCTTCTTCTAGCAGTATCTGTACAAATATGATATAAATTCGAATTATAATTCGTCTAAAAACCCCTGGGTGCCGCCATTAGAGCTTGTAGACAGGATGTCTGGAAGGTGACTTTAGCACGTAGGTGGTCATTCTGCTACAGTGCAATGAGAAGCTGCGTAACTGTGATCAAGTTTTTTTTGCATAGCAAATTGTGCCTTTTTTACCAAGTGGTTGATATATTATAAGCTTACTTCTCGATAAACTTTTTCTTACTCTGAAGTAAAATATGTTTGAAAATTTAGTTCTTCACAACATATCAAAGGTGGGCATTGTCAGAGGTATCGTATTTGTTACAACATGTATATTAAAATTCATGGAATTTATTTGCAAACGTCCTATTCTTAGTGTGCATGGATGGATCATCGGGTGTTTCTAACTGGGAGTCTTGCAATGGCTGCGCCCATGGCCAAGAGTCTAATTTATAAATTCGAATTAAAAACACTTGTACATAACCTGTCTAGCCGTGCGCCAAGCAGGCGAAGTCGACACCGCCTCAGAACCAAGAGCCCGCAGCCCCGGTCTTCTTCTCAGAGGTCCTGGCCAAGACGAGGCTCGTCCCCTCCCAAAAGCAAGGCGCCTGGGAAGGGGAAGAAGCATTCGTCTGAGGGAAAGGCGGGCCGCGGAGTCTCTCCTTCGGGAGGGAGCCTTAACCACCTCCGGTGGGCAGCCGCTTAAGTCTTAAGTGCGGGAATGCGCAGCCATTTCGCCGATCCTTGGGTGCTGAGCGTGGGGGAACGGGGTATCGAATAGAATTAACTGCGAAACCCCCGGCAACTTACCATCCGAGACCCAACCCCCCTCCGGGGGAGCCGAAGAACCACGTTCTTCTGGCCGAGGGTCTCATCGCTCTTGGCGAAGAGTGCCATTTCCCCGGTCGACCCCCCCCCCCTTTCACCGAGGGGTTTTGGTCGACTTTCTTTTGGCTCCCAAGAAGACCGGGTTGGTGTCCCATACCTGAACTTGAAGCATATCGAATCAGTACACCAAGCCGAAGAAGTTCAGGATGGAAACCTTAGCGTCGATCCTGCGCTGTCCTTTGAAGGGTAACTGGGCGTCGTCTTGGATCGGAAAGACGCCTACCACACGTTCCAGTCGCAAAAAACAGACGTCGCTGGCCTCAGATTCAAATCCAGGGCCAGATCGTACGGGGAGTGCCTACCCTTCGGGCTACTCCACCTGCTCCGGGTATTCACTATGGTGACCCGGGAAGTGGGCAACTTCCTCAGGCGTAAGGGTCAACCTCTGCAATGTACCTGAAGACTGGTTAATCTACGGTCCGTCGCCCCCGGCGAAGGCCGAGATGGTCAGTCGTACCATCAGGTGTGCAGAGGTTGGGATTCATTGTCAACTTCGACCCAAACGAGCCTTACCCCCTCTCAAGACCTGAGGTACCTGGGTGCCTGGCTGCAACTGCTTCCGGACATTGCAGAACCGACGGCCGAGCTGGTGGATGTCATGGTTCAAACTGCGACATCCTTGGCGCTGCTTACGCAGGGCCCCGCTCGGATTCGCCTTCTGGGCTTGATGGCCAGTCTCGTCGACCTGTTTCCGTACTGTCGCTTTCCATATGAGGCTGCCTCAAATGCACCTCGGACGACTTTACAGGCCGATCAAGCACGCAGACTCCCGTCTGATCCCAATCAATGCAGGGATCCGGGAAAACCTGGCATGGTGGTCTACAGCCCCAACCTGACTGGGGAATTCTTTTCCCCGCGCCTTCTGTGGCAGGGCAATCACGATGTCCGCGGTACACATTCCATGGGCCGTCAACTTCCTGCCGACGATCTGTCACGCGCAGGATGACGGGCCTCGGAATGGATACTGAACCGAGATCTCCTCCGGGAGATCTTCGGCTAAGAAGAAGAAGAAGCGCTCGCGCTCCTCTTCTTCTAGCCGTGCCGCCAAGCAGGCGAAGTCGACACCGCCTCAGCAACCCAAGAAGCCCGCAGCCCCGGCTAATTCTTCTCAGAGGTCCGGGGCCAAGCCGAAGGCAAGGCGCCTGGGAAGGGGAAGAAGCCTTCGTCCTGAGGGCACAGCGGCCGCGGGGTCTCTCCTTCGGGAGGGAGCCTTACCACCTCCGGTGGGCGGCCGCTTAAGTTCTTACGTGCGGGAATGGCCAGCCATTTCTCCCGCACCTTGGGTGCTGAGCGTGATGGAACAGGGGTATCGAATAGAATTCACCGCGAAACCCCCGGCGACTTCCCATCCGAGACCCACCCCCCTTCCGGGGGAACCGAAGAACCAAGTTCTTCTGGCCGAGGTCTCGGCGCTCTTGGCGAAGAGTGCCATTTCCCCGGTCGACCCCCCCTTCACCGAGGGGTTTTGGTCGACGTTCTTCTTGGCTCCCAAGAAGACCGGGGATTGGTGTCCCATCCTGAACTCGAAGCCTCTGAATCAGTACATCAAGCCGAAGAAGTTCAGGATGGAAAATCTGGCGTCGATCCTGCGCTGTCCTTTGAAGGGGAGCTGGGCGTCTTCTTTGGATCTGAAAGACGCCTACCTACAGGTTCCAGTCGCAAAAACAGACCGTCGCTGGCTCAGATTCCAAATCCAGGGCCAGTCGTACGAGTGGACGTGCCTCCCCTTCGGACTATCCACCTCTCCCAGGGTCTTCACGATGGTGACCCGGGAAGTGGGCGCCTTCCTCAAGCGTCAGGGGGTCAACCTCTGCATGTACCTGGACGACTGGCTAATCTACGGTCCGTCGCCCCCTGGCGACGGCCGAGATGGTCAGTCGTACCATTCAGGTGGTGCAGAGGTTGGGCTTCATTGTCAACTTCGACAAATCGAGCCTTACACCCTCTCAAGACCTGAGGTATCTGGGTGCTCGGCTGCAACTGCTTCCGGGCATTGCAGAACCGACGGCCGAGTGGGTGGATGTCGTTATTCAGACTGCGACATCCATGGCGCTGCTTACGCAGGCCCCCCGCTCGAGACTGGCTTCGCCTTCTAGGCTTGATGGCCAGTCTCGTCGACCTTGTCCCGTACTGTCACTTCCATATGAGGCTGCTTCAAATGCACCTCGGACGACACTACAGGCCGATCAAGCACCCAGACTCCCGTTTGATCCCCATCAACTCGGGGATCCGGGAACACCTGGCATGGTGGTCTCACAGCCCCAACCTGACTCGGGAAATTTTCCCTGCGCCTCCTGTCGATATTGTTATCACGCCGGACGCGTACGAAGTAGGGTTGGGGGGTTTCACCCTAGACCACAGCGCCTGGGACGTGGTACCCGGAAAGAGGGCTGAATGGCACATTGTTCAAATAGCTCGAATTTGTGGGAAGTAGAATCGAACTTAGTCTCACTTCGAGGCGATGGGATGGGAGCCAACTCCGTGTACCTGGTTATACAGAGGGACAACTCCACCGTGGTGGCCTACATCAACAAGCAGGGCGGGGCTCCCCCGGTCACCGGTCCTGGTCTCGCGCCAGGGTCTCATAGCGTGGTGTTCGGGACCGGCATCACGATTTGTCGTCGGTACACATTCCGGGGGCCGTTAACTTTCTTGCCGACGATCAGTCTCGTGGCAGGATGACTGCCTCGGAATGGATACTGAACCGAGATGTCGTGCGGGCGATCTTCGAGAGATTATATATTCCTCAGATCGACCTGTTCGCTTCGAACCTGAGTCACCAGCTGCACCCGGACTCACGACACGGGTGCGTACGCAGTCAACGCTCTGGCGATAGACTGGACGGGGTTCAACGGCCTATGCCTTCCCACCAATTCCGATTCCACATCGGGTAGTTTCGAAAATTGGGCGGGAGGCGTGCCGTGTCATCCTAATCGCTCCTTTGGCCGAAACTCCTTTGGTTTCTTCCAAGTGGTGGGATCGCTTGGCGGCTCGGCCGCTGCGTCTACCGACCATCCGGACCTAATATCCTTCCGGACGGAGGAGCGCCAGTCTGTTGCGGAGCACCTAGCGTTGACTGCGTGGCCATTATCCGCAGCAATGCCGAGATTCTGGATTTCGCAGAGGGATGCCTCGCTCATATCAGCGGGAAGAAGGAGTCCACATGGACACTTACTCTAAGCGTCTTGGACCCTTACTTCCGCTGGTGTGAGCGTTGAGAGGTGTCTCCGACTCGGGGCATCCGTAGCCGAGATCGCTGACGTTCTCACTGATCGCTTTGCTAGCGGACTTGAAACTTCGACTGTTCAGAAATACAAGTCCGTATCTAGCGATCCATAGAGGTTTCGAGACGGATCAACCATTAATGCCGATGGCTCGATCCGTCTCATTCTAGAGGGGATGTTTAATACACAACCTCCGGCCAGGAAGACGCGTCCCACCCTGGGCCCTTAATACTGTCTTAGACTTTTAGTGAAGCCCCCGTTCGAAACAATGGCTGAGGCATCACATGTCACCATTAAGACAGTCTTGCTGGACGCTCTCGCCTCTGGGAGACAATGCTCGGAGATTCAGAATATCTCGATGTCAGTGTCTGAGTTCTCTCGGGACAGGATCAAATTGTTCTTTAGGCCTGATTTTCTGGCACAGCACGATCCTCCTACTCCGACAATCAACAATTATCTTACCCGAATTGCATGTCACTCTTCGGTGCGGGAAGATCGCCTGTGGTGTCCCGTTCGGGCCCTTGAGTACTATAAACGTAAACCTGAACCGCTCAGGGGGCTCGAACGATCGTTGTTTCTTACAAGCTTCCCCCACAGGTCCGCGTCGAAAAGCGACAATTGCTAGATGGAATAGCGCTGTAATTAATGCTTCCACCGCGGTGATAGGAGCTTCTCAAGCTCGAGCCCTCAGTCCGTAACATCACGTCGTCCTGGGCATTCACCGCGGAATCAGCATTGACGAAAGCTGCACGAAGCTATGTCGTGGAGCGCTCCCACAACGTTTTCATCGGTGTACTACAGAAAAGTACAAAACTCCCCAAGAAACGTTGCGAGGGCACTCGTGCAGAAACAACACTAAATTTCAACTACATATACATAAAGTCTACCATCCGGTTGCCGACTATGACGCTCGCCCAGGAGTATTCCGTTTGTCAAGTGAGCATCTATGTCCCCGATTTTATGTTAGTGGCCTTTAGGCCCTAAACATATGTTACTTTATGTTTAGTGCAGGTCTCTCCTTTGGCCTTCTGTTGACTGCTCTGAGATATTCATGCTCCACCTCCGACTAAGTGAGTCAGTCTGGTGTTGATTGAAAATATTCATTCAACGGGGGTTAATGCATATATTTCAGTCAACATGGTCTAAAGGAAATCAGTGTAATGATTATTCAAAAACACATGGTTTTATAAATCATTTAACTGAAGCCTGATTTCCTTCCAATGTTGACTTCCCACTTCCAGGCCCGCCCCACAGCATGATATACACGCGCGTCCGTGTGGGCTTGAGCCAAAACGTGAATTAGGAGAGCTAATGTCGACAGGGTGTGACCTGGGTACATGGTTGAGACCATTTTATCTTTTAGGGGTGCTAAAATAGGTATTTTGGGGCATTCCCCTTCTCAGAAGGGAAATGCATATATTTCAGTCAACATTGGAAAGGAAATCAGGCTTCAGTTAAATGATTTATAAAAACATAATGTGTTTTGAGAATTTGGGAAACCAGCAAGTCTCAAATTGGTCCCAATAGAGTGGCACTTAAGTTATCCCACCAGAGAGATGTCAGTATGAGATATATATATGACTTCTTTGTGCTGTATATTTATTTTTTTCTTTAGATATTTGCATGGTAATGAATACTAATGAGCTAATTTGCATATGAACAAAAGAATATTAATCCGTCCACTGTACCAGCAAAATGCAACGCAATATAATAACCTGTGAACTTTAAAAGTTGGTAGAGTGGTCGACCATGCTGTGTTCTGGTGTTGTTTTGCATCCAGACATTTGCATGTTAATGAAATTTAATGAATGAGCTACAGCTCATATAATTCTTGTTGTCTTGTACAGATGCTGACACAGCCAACTGTGAGCTTAAAGAGCTTAAAGATTCTAAAACTCATCTCTATGTGTGCAAACAAGACCCCTTATCCACAGGCAGAGGTGTTTGACAACCCATTGGAAACTACAGTAGGTGCTTGCTAGCTTAAAATAGCAGTCTAATATTAATACCGCCCATGGTTTTTTTGTCAGCCATGTACGAAACCCGGGGTGGGTACTAGACCCAAATTGATAAAAATATGACCTCATTAATATAGTTTTGGTTCCAAACTATCGACCCATGTCTATAGTTTGGATTTGAACTTTCGCACCATTTTTCTTAAAAACTCAACCAATTTTCACATTGGATTTTACCGAAAAATCAGAAACAATTACCCCATTTTCATAGTAATTATGTGCAACAAAAATTGAAAAAAAAAGGACACATATTATATAGTAGGCAATGGACCTAAAAATACCCATCAATATAGTAGCATGTGGGAAAAAATGACCCATTGTAATTAAGGGGTGAAAATGTGACCATATCGGTGGCATATGTACCTACCCTTTTCCACGTAGTAACCTCCCATTTGGTAAATGACCCCAGGCCATCAACAACCTTCATGAACAGCATAAGTTATTCCAGCTACAGGGCTAAGATTCTTACCACATGGTATCCTATAACTGCAGCTCTCTGTCACCACTACAGTTACTGCAACCGTACAACTAGGGGTTGCTCTAAGTTGTACTTTGGCCTCCAGATGCTGTTTGGTTTTTTGCCATTTTTGTGATGCTAAAATGAAATTTTGATTGACCTAACACGTCCATCTGGACATGAACGAAATCTCCCCGAAATATTGCTCCCAATTTCACTTTATTGCAATTTAATTTTGACATTTTCCAAGTATAACAAACCAAAAGTTTTAAACAAGTGAATGATGAAATTTGTCACTTTTGTGTTGCATAATTTTGAAATTCACATTTATTCAGTTTTCCTTTCTTATTTCACATTAATGAAACTTCATAAATTGTGACACTGCAAAATATTATTGTTAAACACAACGATGCCGCCTTATGATGTCAGGTTGGTCTTACTCGAATACTTCATTAATACCTTATTGGGATTGTATAAAAATTCTACCCAAATGATGCAATTAGCCCTAGAGGAGTACCAATTATTGTCCATGGGGCAACAAAGATCCTCTGCTACTTCTTTAAAGGCAATGAAGTCTTGTATTTGCTAAACTCAGAATATCGAAAAATCAGTCACAAAATAAGATTTGCATGTTTGTAACACAAGTTACAGGGTATCCTAACATGCCCTGCAACATAGGCACAGAAGCAGCCTAATAAGGACAAAATCGGGTAATTTTAGTCATTACTGTCCGTTCGGAGTTCGGACACTTACTACAAACACGTAATTGAATGGAGCTTCCTATCTTTGAACACTGACGTTTTCTTCCTTTCTGTAAATTTTTCCGTTGGGAAAAAGTAACTTATGAGAATCCACAGACTATCCTCACCTGTTAGTTATTCCTTCCAATTAATTAGGAGCCTTATCTCTTTCGGATAAACACTGAGAGGTCTATTAAAGACAGCTATCTATCGATGCCTGTTGACATTCTGGTATTATCATTCTCTTCAATGCAGAAGTTGGTACAATGTAAGACATCTGTGTGTATTGATTTACACAGAGAGGGTTTCCAACTAAATGAGCGAGAAAGCTGACTTGCCAGTATGTACGGGTCCGCATGTGAGTGTCGCAGTGCACTGTATTTGTCCATGAAATCCATAAAAGGGCAAAACCTTTGGTAGGGGGTTTGCGTCATTGGCGTTATCTGTGCATTCGGGCATGCTACGCAGCCATTGCTGTTTGTTACAAGTGAGGTGTTAATGAAAGAACAAAACACACAACATATGTCGTGTTTTTTACTGTGGGCACCCAAAAGTTGGAGTGGTCACATATTTATGGCAGGTTCAATTTTCTTGTCATACCATGCAATACCCAACAAAATGTAATGAGTTAGGTGCTCATTACAAAGAGAATTATTAGTCTTCAAAATTATTGGTGATACAATCCAAAATCATCAACCAATTAGCATCTCACCAATTCATTAAACTTAATTCGCCAGGGGTGGGGTGGATGCGGTTGCGGTGGGTGCGGTTGCGGGTGTGTTACATTTTCAATGGGAACCACTTTGATTAACATCAATTTTGAAATTTTGACATAAAATGGTAAAATCCATTATTAAGGTTTCAGACCAATTTGTTACTTCAAAAAGATTAAATGAAATCAATAAATTGATTAAATTGGAACAAGTGGCATACGCACTCCTCCCTATAATTTCATAAATTACGCTCTTTAATTTGCTGATAATGGGGCAACGGTCAAATAAAAAGAGCTGAGCCTTGAAATTTTCAGAAAAACGTTTGTATACAATAGGTTATTTCATCTGTACCTATGAAACATCAAGTCCGCCATCTCCTTGTACATATATTGTGAATAGCGCCCTCACCTTTAATTGGTAAACTGTCAGTTCATGAATATATGTGAGGTGTAAATCTTTCATAATCTGTTAAAATGGATCCTTTGACCTCAAAAACATATACCCAACAGTAGAATCAACCTTGTTGGTGAATAATAAAATATTTAACACAAATTGTTTGTTTTTTATACCCCCAAACATAACAATTTTTGACACCCTGTAAAATTAATTTGGCTCTACATAATTCAGACAAATTATGTATGCCTGACAGGTCTTTCTTTAACACATCGCACATACACTTCCATTTTTTTTC
The DNA here is from genome assembly GCA_023653785.1 of Ophioderma brevispina. Taxonomy (NCBI): domain Eukaryota; kingdom Metazoa; phylum Echinodermata; class Ophiuroidea; order Amphilepidida; family Ophiodermatidae; genus Ophioderma; species Ophioderma brevispina. Next base: position 11,122 of record JAMKCH010025546.1, on the reverse strand, counting down.
AATATCCTGCATAAGCATATAAAGAAAAACAAAAATAGGAGTTAAAACACTTTTTCTTTGTTTCACCCTGTTTATTTATGTGACACCCTGTATAATCATCCCAATCATTCGTATTGAATGCCCACCTATAAGCTTCAGAATATATACATTCATATGCTTCTATACAGAACATTTTAAGCTGGAGTGTTATTTTTATAGAGGTTGTGTTTTTGGCAAATGGGTAATGTGACACGAAGGTGGTCGCCCAGCCCTTAAAAACATGACCATATGTATAAGAGACGATATCAGTAGCTCCCCAACCCACAATGCATGCTTCCTTTGGAAGTTTTGTACAGGTAATCATATGAATCGTTAGAGAACGCCCTTAGAATGTATTTGTGATTAGTACTGTCAATTTTGCCATGTTTCATCACTAATGATCAACATCAGTACCTGTACAAAACCTCCATTGGAAGCCAATGCATTGTGGAAGCTATCTGAAATCTTCTCTTCAATTTTAATATCGATATGTGTTTTATCCTATAGCTACAAAACCATGGGGGATATTGCGACCCAATTCCTTCTGTCTGTGTGTGTGTGTGTCCTTTTTGGTTAGCTTAACGTGTTAGCTGACTATTACCCCGTACACACTACAAAAGCCTTATTTCGACGAGCGTTAACAAAGATTAAACAATCTGAAAGTATGGTGTTACGCACTTCCCGTATTTTCGACTAAGATTAAAATCGTTAATTCAAACTAAGCAAACAGCTTCCTTTCGACGAAGAGGGTAGTTGTTTCGATTTAAGTTTTCTGTAGTGTGTACGCACGCTTCGTTGAATTAAGCGAAGTGCCATGCGTGACGGTTGACATCCCAGTGCCGGATTTCCGGTGTCGTGCTTGTTTCGATCTTCGTTAGTTTCCTACTGTGTGACGCATCGTATCTTAATTAAGTGTAGTGGGGACCCGCTTTATTAACTATCAGATTACGAATCTTCTTCGAAATAAGAGATTTTGCAGTGTGTACGGGGTCTATAAATCTATAAAAAGGTGAATTGACCAGATCCCAATGTCCAATTTTGATAAAATTTGGTGTGTGTGTAGTACTGCTTGCAAGCACTACCTACACACCATGTCATCATTATTTGTGCATATTAATGAGCTCATTTGCATATTTGCTCTTATTGCCTCATTACTAAAAATGTGAACTTCTACCAGATCCCAAAAAAGTCCAAATTTGACGATACTTAATATATGGCCAATGGTGCATGCGAGCAATACCCATGCACTGTGTCATCACTATTTGAACATATTAATGAGCTCATTTGCATATTTGTTCCAAGCCAGGGGGATCTTGCAAGTTTTAACTTGCAGTATTTTTGGAGCTTTTGATTAAAACATTAGCTTTTGCATCTTCATCTATAAGAGAGTTCAGTGACATCTATCGGTCATGAACATAAAAGAACTCAACATGGTTAATCTGAGTATCAAAATTTATCCCCAAGGCCAGTTTCTAATGAACACTGGCATACAAGTGGTAGAACACTGTCCAGACTCATTTAGTTGTTATGCTTGGTTGGTTTCTCGTTAGGTAATTGAAGCAGTAGACACAAGCAGTATCCATAACAACTGCATCCGACTTCCTAATGGGGTAAGTAATCAAACATGGATTCAACATCTAATTTGATCTGTCAAACATGGGCCTTTATGTTTCTTACATTGTCATCATTTTAAGGTTGAGGTCATGTGAATCAAAAAAGAAAAACTTGTCTTAAAATCCAGGGCTGGAAAAATGCCAAATTTCCCGGGAACACATCAAAATTTCCCTTCAATTATGTATTTCTTATTTACATGACAAAAATTTCCCGCCATATTGTAAGATTTCCCGGGAACCCACACTTTTTCCAGGCTTGCTTAAAATCATTGACTGATCAAGTCTAGTGCTCTTTTTGGCCCCAATAACCATGTTTGTTGTGGATGACCTATGTGATCATGCAAATGGATGTGTGCCTGGATGCCTTTTTTTTTTTGGCCTCCACAACCATGTGGTGGAGGCCCTATGTGATCACATGTAGATGAATCATTAATCTAATCTATGGACTAAACCAATTAGTCAATAGACTTCTACCGTAGCACTGTGATAGAACATATGAGGTCATGTGCCGTATACTTTTTGACAGGTTTTGAATATTAATGAGATCATTTGCATATTTTGAAGAAAAATCATTACAGACTAAACCGATTAGTCAACAAACTTCTAACTTGGCATGATGATAGAGCATGAGGTCATGCTGTATACTTTTTGACAGGTTTTGAATATTAATGAGATCATTTGCATATTTTCAATAAAATTTGATTAGACCACAGTTGTGGCGGGGGCCATCTTATTATGCACTGCGTAATTTTTGTTCTTTTTTTGGTGAAAGAAATGTAATCTTTTTGGAGGTGCTTTTGTTTTGTTTGTCATGTATGCTTTCATCATTGCCAGTTAAATCAATAAGTGCACATTTTGAAAAGCACCACCACTTTTTAAATTGTCTAGTATACTCTACATGTGAACAGTATTGCTCAAACGTGTTCATGCATCTAGAAGGGATTTTGTAAGGCCAAGAAAAAACAAACATGTCAGATTTCACTAAAATATGAACAGCTCCACCCTATAGAGCAAGCCCCAGTTCAAGACACATGGCCACTCAATCCTGAAGGCAGTCACAGTGTGTGTAATGGCCCTGATGTCCTTCCCAACCAGTGGCATACCGACCGGGGGGGGGGGGGGAGAGCCTCTCTGGCTCAAAAAATGTGGATGACACAGACAAAAAAAAATGCATTTTTCATCCCTCTTCGTTGAATTTTGACCAATTTCAAATTTGGCAAAAATTAAAGAAAATTTGGCAATTTTCACATGGCATCACTGAGAGAGCTTACACATTTTGCCCCTCTGGCGGGATGACTTGGGAATTGTTCCCATCAGGATCGACTGCCTCGGTACGCCACTGTTCTCAACAATCCCATTTTAATTCTTACTCGTACTATTGATTACCAGTATCCTGGGATAATATCAGTAAACTGGCTGATCAAATCTTCCAAGTCAGATGGCCTAAAAAATATGAAATTTGATCAAATTCCCAAATTCAGGGTGATCAAATCCTCAAATCATGGCTGATCAAATCCTCAGCATCCTGTTATACCAGCTGCATTTCTCTATTGATGTTTTAGATTAGCAAATCTTCCAAAAGACAATTATAGCAAATCTTTTAATTACAGGAGGAAGTTGTTTCATATAAGCACAGGGCCATACTTCAAGTAGGCTACCAATCATACCTAAGCCCACCTCGGCATACACCCACAATGCCCTGGCAGAGCAGTGAATGGCCCGGTAACAGTGCCTGCAATCATGCTGACAGGAGAGATGCCGACTGGGTGGAGTTTCCCCAAACTCACCACGTCCAGAAAAAAAAGGGCTCAAGTAAGTATGGTGACTTCCTTTTTAAATCACATAAACCAGTACAGTTCTGAGACATGACAGAAACTGCTTTGATAGTGATGTTCCCTCAGTTTTAGTAGCTATCAAGGTTGCCACAGTCTAGAAAAGTTACAGAATTACAATTGAAAAACATGTCTTGGAATTTAGATTTTGGTCATGGATTTTTGTTTTTTAAAATGGATAAAAAAAAAACCTTTGGACACTGTTCAGAATGAGTGAGAGAAAGTTAGAAAACAGGTGGAAAAATGTGCAAGAAAAGAAAAAAGGAAAGTGTTGATTTGTTTAAAGTGTGTCTTTAGGTCACTTCCAGCACTTAGTGATGGAGCAGGACCAAGTTTGCTGTTCATAAAATTTTTTAAAATATGAAATCAGCAGCTACATGTAGATCAACCTCAGAGTGATTAAAAAGACTTCTACAGGCCAGCTTACATAGATTTGGCATTATCTGTGTGCATGTAAGTTTGTTATTAGCTATTTTGGCAAAAAAAAAATAGTCATTTATAAGCAAAATGTGGTGAAAGTTAAAATTAAATTGTAATATTAAAAACATTGTGGTGATTGTTTTGACTCATTTGTAAAAAAACATAGAACTAAATGCATGACGAAATAACTGCCACTTGACTCATTTTTCGGTAGTGCTACACCTCAGTTACTGATTACCTATCGATTGGGAGAATGAAAATGGATGATGTCCCATGGTTTTCACCTGTATGCGTCACGGTGGAACCGATGGGGAAGATGGGGACACTGCCTGGATTATGTAGAGGGTATAGCTCAAAGGACTAAACGAAATTAACAGAAACTTTAGATAGCCTTAAACCGGTAAGAACAACAGTAACAGCTGCTTGGGTTACATCTAATTCCTGCGGGTTGCAAAAAAACATATTCACAGATGAATTCATTGCAAGAAGCTCCTTTAACAACATTTTCATGTCAAAGAGTTTAAACTGTACCAAGTTTTGGTCAGGACTCAGGTAACCGTGAAATTGACAAGCATTAAGATCTATGATTTAATGTAGTAGCAGTTTGACAACTGTTTTATTTTCATTGCCTGCAATGATTAGACCTATGACATTATGGGAATTCAAAGGATATGCATTACTTCACTGTGCAGTATTAGGGTGCATCAAACGCCCCTCATGTCAACCATATTTTTTGCTCCTGTGTCAAAATTGCGCCATTTAACTAGAAAACATCAAAATTTAAATTCAACGGAGTCGGGAAAGGCAGACAACCATAGCTTAAAATCGGGCCAAGGCAAGCAGTAAAAGTCGCCCAGCAGCTATGATTATGTATACGTATACACACCACACATAATAGTGCCTTTAGTGAAAGTTTTTATAGTACTCCTATTCAGGCAATACTCGATAAATGCAAAACCATTGAACTAAGCAAAAAGGCAAGCTGTTTCAGACATATTTGAAAGTCATATAAATAATACTGCCATTGAATGTTTTATTATGTACAGGCTGTTTGTCGCATGGCAAATGGGTCCGGTACATGCCGTGAGCTTAAAGTTTGCTGCATGATAGTGCCATTTAACTTGAATGACAAATCAATCAGGCAGCTATTTAGTAGTTTTCCATTACTTGATACTGCACATCATGGTGGCTGCCATATTGAATAACAATGTATTAAATGACTTATCTTACCATTGCTGAAATTTTACAAGTTTGGTAAATTAGGGTTAGCGTAATCTGTTACGCTGCTGAGATTAGGTGTCTGTTTTCTACCTTGCTCCACCACTTGCAACATTTTGGTAACATTTGTTCCCTCACTCAGAGCAGCAGCTAGGAAATCTGCACTGAGTTTCACACCCTCCACGCCACATTCTGCTGCATCATTTAAAAAAACAACCAACTTGAAATCAGGCTCTAACAGTGCTAAGTGATTGCGAATAGCTGACGACTCGGGCCAAGGGTCATCATCAGGTTTAACTTCAAGTAGCCTTCTCGTAGCTGGTTGCTGGTGTTTGTTGTCACAAGGTACAACAAAGCACCATCTACCCAAGATCAAGATACATATAATCTACAGTATCCTGGTGTATGCAATTGTTGCTTTGATACGCCATAGAATATCTCCAGATGTACAAGCGCCTCCTGCAGTATGCCGATATCAATCCCTGTGTTTTCACAAGTGCACGCAATGCCCCGAACAGACTTCTGTGGTATCTCACCAAAGAGATGGTACTGCTTGCTCTCTTCAGTGGAAAGTACCCATTATCAAGAGAGACAAGCTTTAGGCAAGAAGCTACTTGAAGTTAACCTTGATGCAGCAGTTTCTAGAGTCAATGTATTCGCTATGGCGCAGGCTTTGGGAAAGCCAAAGTTTTCTTACCCTGAGCATATCACCCATCACAGTCCTAGCTGATTTTGCAGGCAAGGACTTGTGGTTCCCTATAAACATCCTGGAGATCAATGACAATTCCTGCAGACCTTACATGACACTTTGCTCAAGTCCTCAGCTTATCTAGCAATTGCTCAGCAATGTTAAAGCTGTCAATGTGGTAAATAATGCAGCAGAATGTGGTGTGAAACCAGTGTCAGACTTTCCTAGCTGCCTGCTCAAGTGAGGAACATTACCAAATGTCTTGCAAGTGTTTGAACAAGATAGAAACGTGACCACCCAATCTGAGAAAGCATAAACAGAAGACGCTACCTAATTTACCAAACTTGTAAAATATTCAGCAATCAACAACTCTACATCCAATGCAACTGCATAATTTTATCCCACAAAGGGGGGCTTTAGCCCTGTTTAGGGGGATAAACACTTTGTTCAAAAGTTATGACGATTAACCAAAGCAATATTTCATTAAGACCACTTTGCATGATAGTCCAGCACACCAATTTCAACCAGGAATAGATCTCCACTATCTATTAATTAATCATTGTGTACATGCAATAATAAGTCAACAGCTTTAAACATGAAAATACATTTCAGTGTTATAATTTTGGTACTTTATGCATACGTAATGGATGCCTTTATCCTCAAAAGTTAGAATTTCTGATATTATTCATTGAAGCTTCCCTTGTAACTGATAACAAAGAGTTTTTATACTTTTTAACTTTAAAATTCAGCGGAAAAGGGGTCAAGGTGGATTTACATTACAGTATTTCATTAAATTTGTTGTATATCTTGATGAAGATCAGCTAATGAGAAAGGATTGAATGTATAATGCAGCTAAACTGCCTGCAGAACACTCAAAGGTGCATGTTCCGATTGTCTTTTTTTTTTTTTTTTTTTTTTTTTTTTTTTTTTTTTTTTTTTTTTTTTTTTTTTTTTTTTTTTTTTTTTTTTTTTTTTTTTTTTTTTTTTTTTTTTTTTTTTTTTTCCCCCCCCCCCCCCCGATTTCATTGCCAAGATATAAACAAAAACTGCCTTTTTAATGTTAACCATCATTATTAGCACAGCATTGAATAGGGCTTTGCAATATGCATTATTGCTTATACCATTAAAACCACAAGTTTGTTTCCCACGGTACTTGATGGGACGTATGTATAAGTGCCAGGCTCTCATATCAAGTAGAGAATGCAATTGACATAAATCGGAACAAGCACCTTTTAAAAATACCGATGTTGATTTTCTGTTAATTGATTAGTTGAATGATTCATTTTGTAAGGTTTCTTTCTTTGATTTCAGGTTTTTCTTAGCTATGGATCCAGTGAATACATTAATATGGATGAAATGGGGCACAGGGTAATGACGTCACTTGAGGAGAACAAGGTGAGTCACGATGAGCTCGTAAAATCTCTAATTCCCTTGGTCACAGTTCAGTACCTTGCATTCCACATGTATTTGAAATACACCCCGGTTTTTGGTTATGATATATGATACTTCAGATCACACAAGGTCAGTCATTTCAATGTATGTACAAGTACCACCACTGAACTGTGTCCCTTGTGGATGACTGTTGTAACTCGTAGTGAGTGGGAGACCTTACGTGTACAAGTCAGTGTTGAGAACTTTACCATGTAAGAAGATTTTAAGCCTCATAAAAATGTTTATTCATACATATCATTCTGGGTAGGTAGAGTCAGTAGTTTCCTCCTAGTATTGACTATTTGCCCAAAATTGGTGTAATTATTGTGGTAAAACAATAAAAGTTTATCCGACATGATGAGTTTACCCTGCTATCCTGTGTTCACTCTCAAGTTGAGGGTTGCCATCAGACAATGAACGCGCATTCCGTTCTAGTTTTTAATTGTGCCGCCTTTATTTGTGTGCGTAAATGCTACAATTCAAAGTTCAGCGTGTGCATTTCTAGGGATGAAACCTAACGCAGTGACGTCACCTTCTCCAACTTGAGAGTAAATAGAGTACAGTATGGAATTGTGTGCATGCAGATAACTTACTCTAAAGTCTGTTTAAAAGTTGCTGGTAAGAGTGGTTGATGCAATTATCATTTTGTTTAGGTCATGCCTTCACGAATGCTGCGATTCTTTTAAGAGATGACTTGCTAGCTTGATCTTGCCCTACTGTTTGCTAACCTCCTGGATTTAGGTCTACTGGTCAGTATTCCAACAATCCATTCATATCCTTGATTTCTTTTGCATTCTTTGAAGGTACATTTTTAGTTCTTCCAGCATCTTGTCACACTGCTTTCTCTACTCTACTGCAGACCTGTACCACTCAGCAGATGCTCTAAATTTAGATTAATGAGGGGTGAAAGGTCCAACCACTCATTTTTCCAGTTTTCTTACCAATCCCATGGACTCCCCTTATATTCTGTGAATAGAGTGAACACAAAACCCAAGAACTGCAAAGTTCTAGTTGATGTATTGAACTCATATTCCAAAGTATTTTGTTGTTGAGTGCGACAAGGTCCTTAGTGCAATAAGCTGCCTTTTGTCAGAATTCCCATCAAACACTACTCCCAAGTCTTTGGTCAGTGGCTCTTGAAAGGTTCTTCAGATGATGGCTCTTGAATGGTTCTCTTCAGTAACACCAGTCACCTGAAGAACCATTTCAAGAGCCACTGACTCCTTAAAAGACCAATTGAGAGTTTATCCTCATACATGGCAGCACACAGATTTTTTCACATTGCAGCTATGGCACTTCCGCCCTTGTTGCACCCACATGATTTATGCTCTGTCAAGAGTTGCAATCAGCTGATCATGGCCTGTGCTCAGCTAATTGACAGAAAATACAAATGCAGATTTTGGATGGCTAATTTTGACTCCTAACTTTCTTATTACAGGAGCCCAACATGAAGTGGATGCTTTTTAACTTGGGTGGCCTCTACTGGCAAATTAAGCGGCAATAATTATCACGGTGTGGAATGCCTTCGGCCGTGCCCTTTATCACACACCAATAGAATATGCTGATATACCGTTGGTTAATGCAGCTAGTATCATGTTACATCTAGAGCGCCCTCAGGATGCAATACAGCTCTTAAGGATGGCGTAGTTTGGTTACAGCACAAGAGGTATTGTATATGTTTACATGTACAATCGGATAGTGTGTGTTAAATGTACATAAGATTTAGAAATTCAATTATGTGACATGGTTCCAAAAAATAACAAAATGCATCCCCAACTTTCTTTTTGTGTATCTGAAGAGAGGGCACATAAGGATTACTTTGGTATTTTTTGGTATATTTTTTGGTGTGTGCATCTGTCTGTCTCTCGTCTCTGTAGTAACAATGTTAACCCTAAACTAACTTCCTATTGTTTCCCACATACGTGCACACCATTTTCATGGCACTTGCATGTAATGGTCCTTGGGTAGTTTTCCGCAGAATTACCCTTCTCATGAGTGGTGTCAAAGTCTCAGAGTCCATTAGAATTTATGGCCCAAAATGACCAGAATTATCAAATTGCTAGGTGTATCAACTATGTCAATCATCTTCTTGACACTTGGATTACAATGGTCCCTTGGGTAGTGTCCCCACATTTGTTGACTCACATGACCTTGATAACCTTTGTCCCCTTTCACAAATTGTTAATGCAGACGACACATGCGTTCGCTGAATGTTTTATTTTTATAAATCATTTACACTGACCTGATTTCCTTTACACCAATTTTGCCTGAACTCTGCATTTTCCTTCTGAGAAGTGGAAATGCCCCATAATACCATTTTAGCACCCCTAAAAACGAGAATGGACCTCGACAAGTGAACCCAGGTCACACCCTGTCGCCCATCCCTCTTTCTCAATTCCGTTTTGGCCGCCCTACAAAACGGACTCGTGTACATCGCAGCTCTGTGATTAGCAGCAAATTATCTGATATATTTGATACGGACCTGTTGTCGTCTCAATACGGAATACTCCTACCACTATACCAATACTATCTGGATATATTACTGGATATATACTGGATTTATAACGATCTATTTGGACGGGTTAAACGGCGACTTTTACACCCGTCGAGCGCTTTTATTATGTCTCCTTTTTTGCCGCCGGTGCGGTCCATGTGATCTGTGTAGCGTACATAGGTAACCAAAGGCAGCCATTGCCGCACGTGTCGCATGCTTTGGAGGCCTTGCTTCTTGTGAGCCTGTTTCTGTTTTCTTGTAGTTGTATACTATCAATTAAACGTTCTATTGGGTGATTGTTCTATTATTTTTATTCTTTATGCTTGTTGTATTCTAATAAAATAGTGAAACTGACTTTGGAAAAATTCTTTACCGTGTGGACTTTGTTACCGCGTCGGTATCTTTGTCTCCGCGTTGGCGGGCCGTGTTTTACCGCGGCACGCCTTTGTTTTTCTTTGTTTGTTTTCGTTCCGACACGCGCGCCCATCTGGCTTGCTTCACCCCGCGCCGCCCCACGACCCTCTTTCTCCGTGCGTTCATTACGGTCTTGCTTCCGCTGTGCTCCGTTTTTGGTCTCGTTCCTTGCGGTGTCCTCTCATTTTCAATGGTGCGCCATTGAACACTGTTTTCCCTGTCTATGTTCGCTTAGGAAAAAGGGGGGGGTGGTATTCGGCTCCGGTCCGAGGTTCGTTCTTTTTCCAAGGCGGCCCCGCTGCTTTGGGAGCACCTAAGGTGTTGTAGCTTCCGGCTACTTCATGGCAGGTTAGTAGGGCGTTTCTCTCTCGGGAGTTCCGCTCGTCTACCACGCTACCGCCCGCTGGCTCGCCTGGTCGAGCCCTATGGGGGGGTTGGGGGCTTCTCCGGTGCAGGCTAAGCGCGTCTGCTCTGCCTTTTTTCCCTCGGGGATTTTGGCGGCTGCGGACATCACGGTATAGCAGAGATCTGGTCGGCCCGCCCTCCCTCGGAGGGCTTGCCTGACTAGCACGCTGGCGGCGCTGGCTCGCCTGCTTTAGCTCGTTGCTTTATCAGTGCGGCTTGCATGGTCTGCTCTGCCCTTTCCCTAGGGGATTGGGGCTGCAAGTCCGTCCGGTAGTGGTGAGTTGGCTATGGTGACGCCCGAGGTTTTTTCTCTCGGGCCGATCCATCGCCAATACCGACACCCGGCGCTCGTGTTTAGGATCCTCGAACTCTGCGACCGCGCTGCCGTGGTTCCAGTCTGCGGGGCGTGATTCGTCAGGCCTGAGGTGGGTTCCTCGGCGCCCATCTATGGGCGCCGCGTGTGCGTTATGATCACTTGCTCCCCGCAGGCAGCTCGCTAGTCACGCGGTCTCAATCTGGCTCGTGTGCAATGCTTCACCAGCCCTTCACGGGCTGGAGAGCGCCTGCGCTTCGCCCAGGTTGGCCCCCG
>JAMKCH010025545.1:0-75631 GCA_023653785.1 Ophioderma brevispina | reverse complement strand
TAAATCTTTAATATTTGCAACCGATTTCTTTAAAAACGGTCTCAAAATGTTTCACGTTTTCCACTGGGATTGCAACAAAATAGTTGACACTCTCATTTGTTTGTTAATCGAGATAAATGGCAAACATGGTCAATCCCATTGGCCTCTATTGATCTCCGAATTTAAGAATATATTAGAGTGGCCAAATTTTTTTTGGTTGCATCTCTGAGGAACATAAACTTTGACCCATGTTTTAAAAATCAGAATCGGAGCAATATTTAGATTTAACGAACCTTCTGTGATAAACCGTTGCCATTTTATGCTATTTTGTCTTATAATAGCTCCATAACCTAATTGTAAGTAGTCAACTATACCTTTTTTAATCCTTTAACAAGAGACCACTTTGGTTCCCTTTTTACAGCATCGAAGCATTTTTTCAATTTTGACACCCTGTATTAATGAGTTTTCACCCTCCTTGGATTCCGCCGCACACTTTCACGAGGGGCACCCCCGCTAACTTGTTCATTAACCCACCTTCTAGAATACAAACACAAATGATGCTCTGCTCTCCAGGTCAACGGAATCCTCCAAATGCCCTACTAGTTAACTTTTGCCTTGTGATATACTGTCAACCAGCCGAAATCAGTCTTTAACCTCTCAAAGAAAGGGGGAGCTATTGCAACCCCTAAAGAAAAAAAAAATAAAATCCAAAAAAAAAACCACAACCAAAAGCAAACTAGAATTTTGCGGGTTCTCGGCTTTCGCGCTCGCTCATAATTCAAGACTATAAGCTGTGGGCCGCCCAGCCTATCTACAACTTGACCTCACAGGACCTTTGACCTTAGCACGTAAAAAAAAACCTTTGACTTCATCAACAAATGAGGGATCCCATATTGCACCTAGTACTCAATTTTTGAATTTCAACTTTTCAAGGAGGTCATTTTTACATTTTTAGCCTATTTTTCAACGTGACTCACAATGACCGTTGACCTTAGCACATGACCTTGACCTCATCAACATATGAGGGATCCCATGGTGCACTATATATGACACAAGTTTGTTTCCATTTAACTTCACTTTTCATTGAATCAATTAAAAAAAAAACCTTACATTTTGTGACACACACCTATACACCCACATACAACAAAAAATACACACTCCCAATAAGGTTGTGCCTGTGTCGCATCAACCGTAATCTACTTGTTCAACAGGATCCAAATCAGAACTGTTTTATTTCCCCATGTATTTGGGTATACAAACAAGATTATTCCCAAGGTTGCACGCACACAAATTGAATGGACTGCATCACGGTAAGGACACCTGTTTTTTCGATTCTTTGTTCCTGATCAAAACCCATCGATTTAAACGGCACAACCTCATTGATTCCTAATTGGTCCTGCCTGGCTACCCCAAAGGAACACTCAATAAGCCACTGCAAAACACCACTAACTTTGTAACTTTGTCGTCATTTAGTCAAAAATTCAAATATGGATCACAACACATTCGGGGGAGTTTCCAGTTGGACGGGTAAAACCGTAAAATATCATCTTTGCCCTGTAATAAATTTTAGTGATATATACAATCATAAAATTTACTAGGCCTTAGGTAAATCAGAATAGCTTCACGTTCAGCTAAAATCTTGGACAACATCCTGTTTTTTTTACTGGATTTAAGGCGGTCAATGTTTGACACTTATTGGTATCTAGAAAGAATATCATTGATGTAGATTGATCCCAAAATCACTATCAAATTATGGGTGTTAGAAAATGGCTCAGTTAGACATGGTTGGGGATGGCACATTTATAACACAGTGTGCATATGGTGTCTGTGGCAAAGTTCCACTTTGACACCCTACATGTATATTGAATGAACTGGTACCATATTTCAAAAATCCAACTTACATCCCATTTTTCCCGATTCAGCATAGTTACCAGAAAACAAGTAGTCATATAAGTTGCGCGCCTGCTACTGAAAAAAAAGTGTGGTGTGTGGATTATGTTTTTTTTAAACAAAAATATGAATCAAGATAATATTCACCTCACGTTGGCGCAAGTTTTATACATGTACGACATAAGCATGAACTCTGTCTCTTGGCTGAGTATTCCGATAGGCCTAAGCACTGAATAAAAGGCTATGTCACAAATTGTTTTTAGCTTTTGTTCTTAACCCTAATGAAAGAAAAAAATATTCCTTACCCGTTTGAAGAATTGAATATATCTGATATACAATAATTAAAAGCCTATTTGTGTATTAAATGTTATTTTTCTCTTGTTATTCAACAGGTATGTTACCAGTACATTTGGGAGGTGTGATTGACTAATAAAGTCCCAAAGTCCTTACATACTGTTTACATGGTTTTTAAATGTTTTTCTTGACGAGAAAAGGTATACTTTTGCCTAATCGCCCCGTATAGCGAAAACGTCCCACATTTTGGAAAAAGTCTTCCACTTTTTGACAAAATCCCACCCCAAGAGGGCCTGGACATCCCTGGAACCACAATCTCACCTCCGCCGGGAACCTTTGTTAAATTGCTCTTTGCGATGGGGCCAAAGATTTCATACAACTGATAGAGGGTAATAGGACAGCATTTCAAATACTTTTGATTGAATATTACCACTTCAAATGTGAATGCACCATGGTTGCCGAATACCGTTCCTTTTTACTTGCAATTGATTACACTTATTTATATTATTTTATGTTCCTCGATGACCTCTTTCCCTCCTCTTGTAAAAGATTAATAATATGATAACATATTTTCTTGCGTAATGACACCACTTCTATTAGAAAGAGTGGGTAAAAACACTTCGCACGCTCGCATGTCTTAATACGAGCCGTATTTGCCACCCTCGTCTTATTGCTAAAATGATCAAAAAGTTTTTGTCAAAAAAAAAAAGAAATAAAACTTTTCGCATTTTTTTCGGTAATTTTGAAAAAGGCAAATAGCATCTCCTCGAGCAAGCCGGGCTTGAAACTGAGTTTATAGTACTAAAATGACCTGTTTTTTTTAACATTCCATCTACAACCGGCATTGGAGAAGAGGATACAGAAGCCACCCTGATATCTCACCTTTCAAGTCTTGGCTTACCAGGTTTTGCATGACTGCCAGTCAGAATGTTCATAGACTCCCTACCAAGTCTCCGCAGATGGATAAAGCCCACCAATTATGCCAAATTGATTCGACATAAATACAGAAATTTTGTCCTTAATTTAGACCAACAAATTGCAAAGACTGAGCGTTTGCCCCCCAATCTCCCACCCTCGATGCAGGCAGAGAGAAGGCTTCTGTTCCCATTTCAGAACAAATTTTAGCAGAAGGAAAAGTCGCAACAGATCAAGTCAGGGCACCAAAATCCAGCTGCTAGTCGACAATGCTTGTTATGGACTAATAAGTCTGATTATCCCTGCCATGTTTGACAATAAACCGGTCCTGCTTTTGAACGATTTCCTGCCCGGCTACATTTCATCTCTACGCAACATGTATTGACTAATTTGCTAATTACCGCGCATGATGCTATTTCCATTCTTAGTTGAACAGTTATGTCCACTTCGATTTGTTCCAATTACTTTTTGAACTAACGCGATTTTGCTAAGTTCATTTATATATTTTTTTTTTCATACAAAGATAATGGCATCGCAGCTTAATTAGTTGAACTGGCATTGAACTTTTGGAGATATATTTTGCCATCCTTACATGAAATGTTTCACTGTAAAATTCACTATTTTCTTTCACATAAATAATGTTTATTAATGTATGCATATAATATTGTTTTGGCATTTTTTATTCTGTAATACTTCCCCAGTCTCTTATTCTTCCATAGCCAGGTTATTTATAGGTGTGCACTGTCCCCTTAGTCCGTGTATTCATCACCCGATACACTTGTAACTATTGTGTTCTACAGTTAAACCGGAGTGATTGTGGTCGGTGAGCAGTCCACTCTCAAGTTTGATCTTGTCTCTACTTTTGATTTTTGTGTGTGTGTTATGTGTGTTGTTTATTATAATTCCAAGGACTGCGATGGGTTGCTCACCGGTCGCAGTCCAGTTTGGGACTTAACACGTTACTGTGGAAGAGTGTTGTGCGTGGTCTGGGTGTGTGTGGCGAGTGCGTGTATGTGCGTGTGAGTATGTGTGGGGTGGTGTTGGTGCGGGGAGAGTGTGTGCGTCAATGCGTATGTGTGCGAGTGTGTGTGGTGTTTTCCCATGCATCCACAGTGTTTTTTTGTCGCTAAAATGACCCGTGTTGTAATCGATTTACTGGCTAGATTGTTTTTTTTTTTTAAGTTTATTGGTTTGTTGGTATTTTGAATTTTCGCATCTGTTTGATTTATAGTGTGTCATGCTGTGGTACTCAATGTATGTGTTGGGTGTGGGCGAGTGTGTGTAGGTGCGCATGATATGTTTGCGGTGTGTGTTGGTGGCGGGAGAGGTGCGTGCGTCATGTGTATGTGCGAGTGTGTGTGGTGTTTTTCCAAACGCATCCACGTGTTTTTTGTCGCTAAAAATTACCCGTGTTTGTACTCCAATGTACTGTGCTACTTTTTTTTTAAAGTTTATTGGTTGGCTGCTGGTATTTGAATTTATACGCATATGTGATTTAATATGATCGGTGTACTCAATGTATTGGGCCACTCATACTGAACCACTCCTTTTGTATCGTTTATTGTTGTTGGTATTATGATGATTAGCTACATGGGTGTTTCCATGGGGTGACGCCCTTTTCTGGCATACTTTTCTGGCCCCCTATGGGTTCGGAAACCTTAACGGAATGGACCACATAAATCGTGTGCTTTTCCCGTAAAATTCCGTTGGGGTGTTTCCGAATTCGTGGGGTGTGTCGGGAAAGGGGTGTCACCTTAGGAACACCAGCTACATTTATGATGATGAAACTGATTTGGGGCACACATGTACTGATCCCTTTTTTTGTACTTTGACTTGCTTGTTGGTATTATGAATGAAAGCTAATAGTATGATCTTACATGATTTGGTGCACACAAAGTATTAAACCAATCTTTTTGTATGTTTTAGTTCCTTGTTGGTTATTTGGAGTAATGATAAGCTTCACCTCAAGTGATTTAAATAATTTGTGTCACTCAAGGTATTGAACCTACTCTTTTTGTATGTTTATTTGCACATGCTGGGTATTATGAAGTGATATACATTCGATTAGCATGTTCAGTATTCTTTTCAATTTAATTCATGCACAAAAATTATGTCTTGTAGGAAAAAAAATCGAACTGTTTTTCTTCACCCCACTGTTTTCCAAATTGCCCTTATGCTCCGTGTGGTGGTATGCGTTTCCCGTATGGCACGCTTGTTTTTTTTTTTTTTTTTTTTTTCATAGATGATCATAGGCTTTTTTTTGGCGCCTAGCTCATCACACTGTGAGAAGTAGGCAGCTTTTTCGACTCAAGAGCATACTTATTATTTCTTTCTATTTCGATTTATTTATTCCTAGAAGTTTATTTTCGCCCTATATGTTTTTTATATTATTGTTTGTTTTTGTTCGCGTGTGCGACTTGGGTGTATGAGCACGTGAGTATGTGTTCGTGTGTGTTCGCGTTGCGTAGAGTAATGTGTCGTCAATGCGTACGGCGAGTGTGGGTTGTTTTTCCCATGCATCTCACAAGTTCTACTTGTCGCCAGAAATGACCCGAGATGTACTCCAATTTACTGGGGCTACTTTCTTAATGTTTTAATGGCTTGTGTGTATTATGAATTTATATGCATACGTTGATCTAACATGATCTTTGACCATGTATTGGGCACTTTGGTACGTTTATTTTGCTTGTTGGTATATGAATTGATGCACTCTATGTACTTAACCAGTCCTTTTGTACGTTTATTTGCTGCTGGTATTATGAATGATAAGCTTATATGATTTAACATATTGTGCACCTATGTTAATTGATCCACGCTTTTGTACGTTTACTTGCTTGTTGGGTAATTTATGAATGAAAGGCTAATATGATGATGCTTACATGATGTCACACAATTTGAACCAAAACTCTTTTATAGGTTTATTTCCCTCTGTTGGTTTTATTCCGTGTCTACTATTAATAAAATGCTATTTCACATGATTTGTGCACTCAAGTGTATTGACCCACTCGTTTGTATGTTTATTTTCATGTTGGTATTATAATGATATACATTATTTATCATGTCAAATAGTTTCTGTCTTTCAGATTTTGTTGCAATTATGTCGGTAGGGTCGAACTGTTTCTTTCACCCCCATGTTTTCCAAATTCCATTTTTCTCGCGTGTGGTATGCGTTCCCGTATGCCCGCTTGTTCTCCTTTTTTTTTCATATATGACTCATTCTTTTTTTGTGCCTACGCTCATCCAGTGTGATGAAGTGCGCAGTTCGACTCAGACACATATCTTATGTTCTCGCTCATGCGGATTTATTTATTCACATAAGTTTTTTTTTCTTCTTTTTATATTTACTTATTCTTATGTTTTTCTAACACTTTACACTCATTCTTTTCTTCATTTTTATTAGTATTATTTTTTTTTTTTTCTTATTCCCTTCTTTTCATTTGTTCTTCCCTCTCTCTTTTTTTGTCATTTCATTCTTCCCTGTTTTTATTTTCTCTGCTCCTGGGGCCCTGTTCATAACTCCGTGTATTCCCGGACTACCTTAATTGACTTCGCATATTGACCTTCTCTTTTATTTCTGTGTGTACCCTTTGGTTTTCTCTATTACTTAGTTCATGTCTTTTCTTTTTCCTTTTTTTACTCGTTGTTGGCACTGTGTGATGGCTGAATGTAATAAATGTGACAAATGTATTATAATGTTAGGTTATAATTCTATTCAATGTAAGTTTTGTATTCATTTTATCATAAAAGATTGGTTTATGGCAATATTAATGACGCAATTGGCTATGTTTTGAATTTTCTGTGATATCTTTCCCTTTAATTCCATATTTTTGTCTGACGGGAATTTTGTTTTCAATCCCGTTATTTTAGCAATTCTCTGATTATATAAACATTAAAGTATGAATTACAACCCTTTTTTATTTGACTTGGTGTTAATGATAATGTATCGTTTTATAATCTCCGGAATCTGGGTGTTTTCAAATTCCTGCATTTGTTTTGATCCCTCTAAATGACTTTAAAAAATTACCTTCTAATCCGGTTTTCTGTTTTACATCTAAATGCCCGCAGTTTCAATAA
Organism: Ophioderma brevispina; assembly: GCA_023653785.1. NCBI lineage: Eukaryota > Metazoa > Echinodermata > Ophiuroidea > Amphilepidida > Ophiodermatidae > Ophioderma > Ophioderma brevispina. The sequence goes on along the minus strand of JAMKCH010025545.1, from coordinate 68,479 downwards.
GAACCAAGACCTCATCAATGCTTTTATTTCAAATTTGAAACTTTTATTTTTCAGTTATTGCCCTTTCCGAGACCTGGTTCAAGGATGACCACTCCCATGCTATTGACCTTGTTAATTATAACATGATTGCGTTCCCAGACAGGGCAAATGAAGTGGCGGTACTACCTTTACATCATAACTCCTTATCATTAAGGCTGTTCCGACCTGGTTTTGATTGCAGACTCTTGTGTATGAATTGCTCACTCTGAATCAGCAGTTGTAGGAAACCTTTTGCCTCATTCTAAGAATATAATTGTTGGTAACACATCGTGCCCATCGTACTGATATTGATGACTTCAATCTGACTTGTCCAACTGTTTAGATCGTATATCAAGTGAGAATAACTTATGTTATATTTCTGGCACTTCAATTCTTGATATTCTCCATTACAATACTGATAACTAAGTTTAATGATTTTGTTAATAATTTTTATTTCTCACGGATATTTATCCTCTAATTGATCGCCCTACACGTATTGTAAGAAACTCAGCGAGTATTATCGATAATCGTTTACTAATGTTCTCAGTAAGCGATTAAATCCGGATTTCGTTAATGACATTACCGATCATTATCGCATTTTTCCAAATAAAACTGATGCTATCGAACTTCATGAACCGGTCCTAAATATATTAATCATCGTGTTTATTTTACTCAGAATAATCAACTGTTTTAAAACTCTCTCGAAATCACAAAATTGGTATCAAGTCATGAATGACCCACTCACCCACAACTGCCTATTCCAGGTTTCTCACTAAAGTTATTGATTTGTATCGCGTTCCCTTTCCGTTCAGGCGCAAACGCATCACTATGCAAAGTATACCCCCATAAACCCTGATTACTAAGGCCATTCCTCAGTCAAACATTAGAAAGCAAACTCTATCGCAGTATAGATCAATCTCAGACTGCCTCTGACAACGTGCTCTGTCAATTATAGAACAGTGACCTCATTATCGAGCATCAATATTCGTTTACTACTGTAACTTTGTGATGTCCACAAATGCAATCTTAAAAAGACCTGGGGTGTTGATGATCTTTTGGGTAACAAAAAGAAGCACCTTTGCCCGATTCCTTGTTATTAATGGCTCGGTTATTTCTGACTCGCAACAAATCGCTGAAGGACTAAATAACTTTGTAAATATGGCCAAATTTGGCAAGCATACCCGCCTACTCATATAATTTTAATGATTTCCTCGCCTCAGTTCCTTCTCCAGACACTCACTGTTTTTTTTTTTATTTCGCCAACTGATGGTCCTGAAATCGTTGATATTTGCTCATCATTTAAATCTGGGACTAGTATGGTTTGATGACATTAACCCTGAATTGTCAAAACCGAAGAAGGGTATTAAGGATGAGTGGCAAAGGGGGGTGAATAAGGGTAATTAAAAAGCAGAGCCAATTGCTGCGTTTTCTTTTTCTGGCGGCCAACCCGTTATGTTCATATATTTATTAGCGATAATTTCGGGCGTTTGTTACCAGATGATCTTGAAGGTGCACTTGTTTGTTCCTATCTATAAATCTGGTGACTCGCTTTGATTAATAAATTATCGTCCTATTTCCTTTTTGGCCTGTGTTCTCAAAATATTTAATTGTATTGCATAACGGTTATTATTCTTTACGCTTTAATATGGCTTCATAATGTCATTTGGTTTTAGGTAATAAATACTCCATCCTACATTCGCTCCTGAATCTTTATACAAGATGTTAGCAGACTGATAAAGGACTACATACGGTGGTATCTTTTTTGTGACCTCTCAAAGCCTATCGACACAATTAGATCATAATATCCTGCTTGCTAAATTACATCATTATGGTGTCCAGAGAAGTGCCTTTGAGTGGTTAAAATTTACCTTACCAATAGATCACAGTATGTTGTTTTCAATGGGCCCCATTGCTCCTCATAGCCCGTCAAAGATGTGGCGTGCCACAGGGTTCTGTGTTAGGCCCTTTACTTTTTTATTAATTTTCTTGAACGATAGGCTTCTCCTCCTAATAAAACTCCCTTTGTAACGTATGCCGATGACACTAATGCTATTGTTTCATGCAAAACTCCCTGAATTAATCATATTGTCAACCACGAGTTGGAGAATCTTTCTGTATGGTTCAAAGTTAATAAGTTGTCCTTAAATATAGAAAACCAATTACATTATTTTTAAAAACCGTTTATAGTAATCGTGTGTATAATGATTTAACATATGTATTGATGGTGTGGAGATTTCTAGAGTTTCAAACACAAAATGTCTCTTGGTGTTTTTTTGATTATTTCCCTACTTGGTCAAAACCCACCTCTAATTTGTTATAGCGTATCAAAATATTGTGTATGTGGTATCGGGCTAAGTGATTTTCCTCCTTCCGAAAGTTATTCTCGTTGTATACACTCTGGTGTTTCCGCACTCATCGTATTGCAACCTAATATGGGGTGATTCTAAATAATAACACCAATCTTCATTTAATGCATCGCAACAGAAAAAATCATGCGTCATGTCAAATTCACATTGGCTTGAACATACCCCACCTCTTTTTAAGAAGTATAAAACCTTAAACTATTTAGATAATTCATAAAATGATTCTTGGTTTATTTATGTATAACTATAACTTTGAATCTCTCCCTAATAATTTACAATTACTTTTACTACAATAGAGACTTCATTCTACCCCACTCGCAATTTCCTTACATTACCGTCCATACACACTTTAGGTATGATTTAGCAAACATTCAATCAGAAGACAATGACCTCTACATGAATAACATTAATCCCGAGTTTAGAAACGCAAAGTCTGCTACATTTTCAAGAAAAATTATAAGACTTATCTCTTATCATTTACCTTAACTTTTTTTCGCTATTTACATTATTCAATTAAGTATTTCTCATTTATTGCCATCATCATTGCCACATTAGTGTTTCAGTCACATGTTTTGTTTGGTCTTGTATTGCATTTTATTGTTCCGTTCTGTGTTTGGTGGGTGTAATGTGTCTTGCACTTAATTAGAATTAAGATAAAGTAAGGTATTTCTTTTTGTAACATTTACTGGGTGACCTTGTGTTTCGAGCTTTTGCTCTCTGTTTGGTCTCCCACCATTGTATTGTTATTTTCATGTATCCCACATTTTATCTTGTGAAATAATTGAAGTGACATGTGACATTTTAAAGGAATCTTGCAAATTACACAAAGAATACAATGGAAAAGTCCAAATATCAACTTTTAAAAGTAGATTTTGTTACCAAAATATGAAAAAAATAACAAACACTGTAGAAAATATCACTTTGACTTCAGGATTCCTTCAGCTGATAAACAATTGACAGAATATTCGATAGCATGAAAATGCAAAATCCCTATTTTTCAAAAACTCGCAAAGTATATGGTGCATTTTTACAAACACAAAAAAGTTACCTGGATTTTGGATTTGTATATCTTGATTTGCTATTATATTATATATCACAAAACTAAGGATAACAATAGACACGCACTGGCACTTGCTATGAGCTTGCAAACTTGGGCCATTTTTTTGAGCATTTCTACTATTTTGAGAAAACCGATAGTACCATGACCCCACTTCTGAAAATTGAACAATCCAATGCCTTTTTGAAGATCTTTCTGTTGTTATGTAAGAGAAAGATAGTATATGTCCAAAATTAAATAAAAATTAAATTATAAGCTATTCTTGTTTTACATTGGTGCCTTCTGAAAAAGTGGAATATTCCCTTTTTCCCTCTGTTTGGGAATACTCCTGGGTCATTTTTAGGGGGGGGGTCCATAATTCTGCCGTAGGGGGGTACTTAACATTTTCTATTACGTCAGTGCAAATGTTTATTGACCATGTTTTTCAACCTAAAAGTAGAACAAAATTTGCCGACCCCCATCTTCCACCGACTGCCTGACTCTCTCAGGCAATCCCTCTAAATGCCTTCTGCCAGCTTATCACAGAATGTCAACGGACAACTTTACCTCCTAGGCAGGAATTGCTCACAACCTCTTTTTGTAGTGTAAGGCGAGAATGCAAGAGCGTAGTCCTAATATCTAATGTGAAACACCCTATGTCTGGACAAAGATCAGCTGCTAACCGCCTTAAATCCAGAGAGAGTTTCTCAAGCAAATTCCAACCACTTGAACACTCAAAGGAGTTTAGGAGGTCACCTTGTGGAGAGAGAAGCTTGCTATCAACCAAGTAACATCTATTGGTATTGAACCTGATGAGCATCACCACACCTGGAGCTGACTCCTCATGGGCTGAATGGCGATGTCTCACAAATTCAGAACAGAATCGATAATCCAGTTGCTTTTGCGAGTGGGGCTACCGGAAGCAAATAGGACACTACCTGTAAATTTGGAGACAACACCCGACAATGGAACATCTCGTGGTCGGCCCAATGTTTGGGCGCAAGAATGCATACAAGGTCCCTTGCAGAATTCAGTGTCTGCCCTAATGTTTTGGAGCAGCAATGCACAGACAAGGACCTTGCAGAATCATGAAGCAGCCAGACCCACAAACATCTTCCTATTTACATTACAGAAAGCCACACTTCAGCATTTTCACCTGGCTTTATGTGATGCTTTTGATGCTTCTGGCAAGGTTGTCCATACAGAACTGTGAAGCTGCATTTTCCGAACCCAGTCAGCTGGATCTGGTAGCTCTGGTGCTCGCACAATTCTTGTCCCCAGCAATGCCTGCCTGATATGCCTGGCTCTGTTTGGTGTTGATACAGTGCATCTTAGGTAGGTGGAATGAACTCATGGATCTTGTTGTGTTGTACAATGAGGTCAACAAATCTTCAATTGTTAGCATTAGTTCTTTCAAGGTATATTCTTAAGGAGGAGTTTCTTAAAACTCTGAAACAATCCCAAAATACTTGTAATTTTGAACAGTAATGCCTCACATGACCGCATCCATTTTCTTGTATTTTGATCCACTGTAAACATGAATTAATACCAGCCGTATTAATACAACAAAGTGACTTAGTAGCTATTTTGAATAATGATTACAGCATTCCGAGTCTTAGAAATAACACATTGACAACACCAGGCAGCACATAAAAGATTACCTGGTAGAAATCAGCATTACAGTTAAGGCATGTTATTACAGTTAGAGTGGCATCATTTTGACTATGGCAGCCATATTGTTGATGTTGATACACACATACAAAATGTGAAATGTTTAATTAACCATACCAGGACAACCAATTATGTTTTAAGAATTTGATTAAATTACCATGACACATAATAAAATCAATACTACCTTTAACATATCAAGTTACAGTACCTGCCATTTTTTTTTGGCAGCCATTTTGAATATGGCAGCCATTTTTGATTATCATGTACATTGGCATTTAACAACCATAAAATGTAGGTTTGGATATTTTAATGGCCCAAAGTTTTTAGGAAATCAACGAAACCCATGGTTTGCACTGTAAACTAAAATAAGCCCTTTTTTCCTGTGAGCGGCAGCCATTTTGAAATTAGTGCCCCATGTGTGACCGCCATTTGGAATTAAACTACGTTTTTGGTGAATAACAGAATATTGTTTAAAAAGTTAAACCAAGTCATTTTTTTGTTATCTTGAAAAAAACTTATGTAATACGTTACAACCACATATTTCAATAATTAATGCCTTTATATAGGGTGGCGGCCATTGTGAAAATGGCGGCCATATATTTGTAAGGAAATTACTTTGGCCCCTAGACCAGATTTGTTGAGCATATCAATAGCTACCATCTGTGCCAAATTTGGTACTTTTCACCCAACATGCACAATACTTTAACTTTCACATTCTGCATGACTATGAGATGAAACAAAAAATCCGGAAAGCCTGGTCTTTTCTCTTGAATGTACATACAAAACAATTTACTTATGTTGAGATAAATATTGGAAAAAATCGGTTTTTTTTGATTGTTAACCATTTTTTTTTGAGCCAGGCTGTATAGAAGAGATCAATAAGGCATGCATTCTTTCTGTGGCGAGGACCACTACCTGCAAGACTTAAGGTCATTTGGAAGTGGGAATTTATAAGTCACCTCTCATTTTCACCAGTCATTACGAAAGATAAAGACCTAAATGAGACAAGCTCCAATAGGTCCTAGGATCCTGTGACCGGGTCTTATACCTGACTGGGTTTTCGCACAGGTGAAGATGTTCAAGCTGCAGCGTTGGTTTACGCCATCATATACCAACAGGATCCTCGCCTAAAAATGCATAACTCTACAAAATGATTCCGTAAAATGGACAATTTCTCAAACAGCCTGTCTAAAAAAAATGGTACAATCAAAAACCGATTTTTATTCATATTATATCTCAACATAAGTAAGTTGTTTTTGTATATCACAATTCAGGAGAACAGGCCCAGCTTTCCAGGATTTTTTTGTTTCATCTCAATTGCTTATTTCAATCGAGAGATACTTCCAGTTTACTGCGGAACACAAATCGAGTTTGTGCCACTTGCTGCTTGTATTGAAACCGTGACGATTAGTTGAACATAAGTTATTCCCCACTTGAACAGAATATGAAATTTCTTTAAAAAAGGGGATTAACTACATAAAGAAACTCTAAAAGATACGAAAACAGTTACATAATGGTGGAAGTTATATCAGTAAGTTCTGGCGTTTTAAGATAAAGTGAATAACATTCCACATACTATGTTTGTTAGAAGAATGATGACCGTACCCGGCCGTAAGCAATCTGGGAGGAGAAGAGTTTCATGGTCGTGAAGGATCATGAACCACGCAAATTCCTACCACCACTTTGTACTTTGGCTTCCAAATTGCAAATTTTTATTACTTCAACAAATTAGTACATGCACAAAGTAGTGCAATTTTTAAACCTTTCTTGGATTTGAGTGTTATTTTGTTGGCACTACATTCTTCTGGCTGATTTTAACATAACCATCTTGTAATAAAATTCAAAGCTCCATTTGCATTGACGTGCAATAAATAGTTGTATTGTTTTGTTATTTATGCAAAGAAGATTTTTATAATTGAACTGATTATGTTGACTATTTAAAACTTGTGTCGACAAAAGTAGACTTCCTTTGTTTTTACTAAATTTAATCTTGGGTTTTTGTTTCTTATTTGCCTTGCAATCTTTTGTGAGCTTTAAGACATGAAAAAAAATCATGGCCTGCAGTTTGGGCTAAGCTGCCCATGCATAAAATTGCACAAAATCGATTTTTGGTATATCGCAACAAATTGATTATATCTCTGGATTGACAAAGCAAATGAGATGAAACCAGACCCATTGAAAGCCTGGGGCGTGTTTCTTTAACTTAGGTCAATAGAATGACTTATTTTGAAATTTCATATTAACCAATTTTTTTTCTGACTGTACCATTTTTTTTTTTAGACAGGCTGTATAATGAAAGATTACCCAAAAAATAATAGTTATTTCCCGTCAAACACAAAATTTTACGGGAACTAGCCGTAGATCTAAAGAAACCACACGATTACAATTACAAAACTCTATAAGTAACCCGTTAACGTCTCCCGCAATTCTGTGAAATAATGATGCTTTTTCGTCATTTACAGGTATTTTACCCTTTGGCAAAATATTGTATAATCATATATTTACTCCACAATAAATAATCCAGTCGAACACTAACATTAAGAGAATACCTTTTCCTATCCTTGAATGAGTTAAACTAACACATGGTCTATCATTGTTAGAGACAAAAACTAGAAAACCTAAACGCTTGGATTCATCGGAAACTCTATCACCTTATATTTGATGGAGAGATCCATTGTAGAAACGATCAGAAATCGAATGCGGTTAAACCACAAAATTGTTCTGAAAGAACTGTTCCAAAGAAGCCAGGTGTCATGTTGTTTGGTTTGCCTTATAAAATTCTCTGGCCGCGCGTTTTTAAATGGGGTCAGGAACGTATCTCTTTTCCAATGTCTTAATACAAACAAGAATAGTGGCAAACTATCAGAATAGAAATAGAAGTAACGGATCCTCTAGTCTAATAACAAACAGCTACATTTTTAACAAACACAACATTTCAACCATTACGCAAGAATATGAGAAAAAAAGAGATGCTCGATTTTGAAATCCGTTACCCAGAAAACTCTCATTTCACCGGCTCATTGTTCGGAAACTACAAGGGCCGCTCGATTGGAACTTTGAAGTAACTCTGTTCATCCGACTCAAGTTTGGCCAGTCGAAAGTTTTTCGCACAGAAGTAATTGACAACACAACTGCTTCTTAAACAGTTTATTAATTTTCCAGCTAAATGTCCCTGCTTGGTAAGGAACTCCACGTTTTGTTCTGACCAATAATTATTTATTTGATTCGTTGGCGAAATAATTGAGGGAAACTGTGACTTTTTCAACGAAAGGAATAACAGCAAAATGCACATCCGTGGTTTTTCCTCTTTTTCTAGTTTTTTTCGGCAAGCAACCTTGATTTTTTTAAGGTTTGAGGTCAATAAAGGTGTGTTATATTTTAGGCATAATTTAAACATACCCGGTTAGTTCCTGTGAAATATGATCTGATGAATGATTAGATAATGCATTTTGAATACACCTCAAACATACCTGTTGTTGTCAGTCAGAAAGTGTCAAGTTTTGTTAAAATGCTTTGAAAAATTTGGTTGGGTCAAAGTTTGTTGCTAAAGTGATGCAAAAAGAGTACGTTCGCTTGTACTGTCACGATCAGAGTGTTTACAATCTGTGCAATAATCAGTTGACAACTGAGTAATGGAATATTTCTGGGATTTAATGACAGGTGTATTAATCAAGCAGCGCATATTTCTTTGATCCAATCAATCGGATTTAAGGCAATAACTGAAGAGGCGGTATGAAAGTTTATCTTTTGACGGGCTAACAGTTTGAACAATCTCATTTTTCTCATCTTCTCTGACCATTACCGTAAAAATGAATAGGTACTAGAGAATTGCCAACGCAAGTGAGCAAAAATCTTAAATATTTTGAAAAACAGGGAGCGCTCTTTATTATTTGTTTCGATAAGGTCCTTGGTATTCAAACTTAAAAGAGACTTATACTTGATTAGCTCAAGTTGTTAGCATTTCATTTCATTATATAAAAAATAATCTCTATATTTACAGTTTCATATTGCTGATACGAAACCCATTACATCAAGTGCACTGCTTCCCAATGACAATCTCCTACGTGTGGGGCCACAAAATGAAATACCTAGGGTATAACTGTTTCTGGCAAAAATCCACTGGATCGAAACTGATTAGCGACTTTCATTTTACGTTCTCCTGAAGCAATGACAGCATTCATGTACGATAACCTTTCCGCTTTGCCAGTACACAAAGAAAACAGAAAAATCATTCTTTTTTATACCGTTTTTCCTAGAGCATGAATGCTTTTAGGGTGTATTATTCAGCGAACCATCGGAATAAAACAAAAGAGACGAAAGGGGGGATGAACTGAATGGATTTGTACCATTAGGGTTCCGTCGGGCAAAGCGGAAAGACAAGTGTATTATGGTAATTTAAAGAGTGACAAGCCGTCGATTTCCCGGTTAGTGTGAACAATTCTAAAGCCAGGATTTCACGCGTGTACAAAATGAAATGCATTCGATCAAATCCAACCTACTTGGACTTTACGGATTTAATAATCAAATATTTTTACAACTGATCATCTCATGGCGATTCTTTCATGACTTGACTAAACTTTTTTAAGTACTCAAATTGCTCCTCGTTTGCTTGATGTTGATAGGTGGTTCAGTTCGTTCGTGCAAGTCCAAAATCACAGTCGAAGATCCGTCTTAAACAGCTGATAGTTTCATCAACCGGGTTGATCAGGCCTGGAATGGAATTCCTCTTGGGGACTTGTAAACCTCACAGTCATCTATGATGTGGCTAATGTTTGTGGCTCTCCACAATCGCAGTTTGGTGATGGTTCTAATCCGATCTTGTGAAGGGTCTGGTACGACCAAACGCCAGTTCGGAGTCTGTTGAGGTTGACCCCATGCTTTCCTATCAAGTCCACAGCCTTTGGGCTTGCTAGATGGGTGTCCACAAACTGCTTGAGGTTCAAAGTAGAGGATGACCATGCTCAAACCATCTGTCATGGATCCAAGATGATCGATAGGGATACGGTGACTGCTAGTGTCATGGATTGGGTAGCAAAGAGTGATTCCGTGGAAATTCTATTATCCTCAAAAGGGTGTGGTTGGTGGTTGCGTGCGATAGACTTACCAGGTTCATCAAATTTCTTGGCGGCGGCTTGATGTCTGAAGGTTCCTCCTAAGATTTGCAGGAGCTATTCCAGATAGAATGGGAGGTGTTCTACAGGCGTTGCCAAAAAGGCAACCACTAACAAGTCTCATTGCAATCATTCGAACGATATCAATCTTGTGTGAATGTACGCTGTGCCTCCATACTGGTGCAGCGTTTTCAGCCAGTGGAGTATGCCAGAAAACAGTTGATTTGTATGTAAGGTGTCCAAAGCTGCACCCCATCCAGTTCCTGCGAGAATCGGGAGGTTGACACGAGACTGCGTATTGGCAGCGACTGCCTTGGTGTGTTGTTGAAAGTAAGGCTGCGGTCCATTGTGACGCCAAGGACTTCCGGTGTTGAGGGCTATGTGACAGTTTTTCTCAATCTAGAGTGATGTTTAGTTCTTCTTTTTGCGCATATCGAGTTGCCGGTGGAAAACAGATCTGACGGTCTTGGGTTTGGTGAGTTTCAAGTGCCATCGGTGGAAAGGAAGTGGCTTACAGTGATAGGTTTTCTGCAGCAATGTTTCTAAGGACTCAAAGGAGTCAGCAGCTATTCCAAGTGCCGTGTCGTCTGGTAGGAGATCTGCGAACAATCTCCCGTGGCATATCTGAGGACGTAGAGGTTGTGAAGAGACTGGGTTTGCCAGGACCGAACCTTGTGGGACACCAATCCGAAGTTTGCTTAGTACATGCGTTGCCATTTCATGTCTCCAGGCCGAAAGATCTGTCTTGGATGAGCAGCATAAAGAACTTGACAAGCTTGTCATCAGGTAAGATTGAGTAGCTGAGGCAGAGGCCTCGGTGCCAGACTGAATCGTACGCAGCAGTTAGGTCAATGAAGACTGCCTCCAAACTTCTGCTTCTTCGGGAAGGCTTGTCTCGATGTCATTAACTAGTATTGCTATCTGGTCAGTTGTTGACTTACTCTTCGAAATCCAAGCTTAGGTGCGGGGGAAATTTGCCTCGACCGTACCATTGATCCTCCCGAGTATCAGTCGCCTCAAGCGCTATAGATTGTGAGATAGTAGCGAGCTGGGTCTGGAACCTTCTTGGGGTCATTTGCTGGGTTTCTTGGGGTTCAGGATTGCAATTGACCTTTGAAGGTCTTCCACTCTGGAGGGAATAGTTGAGGTTCCCATGCAAGTAGTAGAAAGGAGGAGGTGGAGCCATCGCACAGCTTTCGCGGGGCCATATTTCTTCAAGAATTCTGTATGGACTTATGGTCCTTGCCAGGAGCTTTCCCATTCTTGAGCACTTTAATTGCTTCGGTGATCACATCGTAGGTGAATGGTTGGGACATTGGGCTGGACGGTGGAGAGGTTTGAGAAGCTGTTTAATGTCTTCATTAACAGCACGAGAGTGTGCTTTCCGCGCTGTGGAGTTGGTCTTGCCACTTCCATTGTTGACAAGTATGAAGCGATGGAGTTTGCAGAGACGGACACTGCTTAGCTGGGACTCTATCGGCCCGTGAGCTTGTGATGGTGTTCCAGGCCCTTGCGGCTTGGTGGGTAAGTTGATATTGGATATACTCCTCCTCCCATCTGGTGCGTCTCTTTTTTGGCCAAGCAGATCCAGTAGCTGGTTACCCTTTGCTGTTCTCATCAGTTATCGCAGTTGGTATTCCAATACGCTTTGTATATCTCGTCGCATTCCTTGTCCCAACGGGGGTGTAGGGATTCCTTCTGCCTCTAGGATGGAACTTTAGCGCTTTGGTGGAGCATGGAGCAGGAGTCAGAATATGCATCGTTGATGTATAGATGAAGCCGGGTCTGGCAGCGTGGATGACGTTCGCTGGTGAGTTTTTGAAACTTGGACCAGTTTGGCTTTCCCCCTGAAATTCCATCTCTTTCTGGTAAGCTGGAGATCGTGAACCTTGATGTGTAACTGGTACCAGGATAGGCATGACCCTGATCTAGATCTGGGAGGACCGTTCTGGAGCAGCGTGATCGGATGTCGCGTGGTGACTGTTGACAGGTCGGGACAGGTCGATGTCCCGTGACTGCTAGAATAGAAGGTAGGTGATCCTACGATCAAACAGCAGTTGGAGGTCTTGGGGTCAACCGTCAAGGAGCCGCTTTGCCATTCTTGACAATGTTGGAGTATCCCCATTCTGTATTTCTAGCAGTTGAACCTCCGCAACGAGGAGCTGCTGAACGACTGAAGGGAGTTTTGGAAGTCGCCTCAGCTGTGGTGGTTTATAGAATGTTGGTGAATGTGGGTTCCCATTGCTTCAATTTTAATCCACTGGATCTGCGAATTCATTGAAGATTGCAGGGTGATCTCAATTGTATGCCTTGCTTCACATAGAGAAGCGATCCCATCTTGGTGTGGGCGGAATGAATCAAATAGGTCAAAACCCTCGATTTGCAGCTTCTCTTCGGATTCTCGTCGCAGTGATTTCTTCTTGGGAGGATGTGATAGTCACTCCGTTCTCCTGGAGAGCTGTAAGGATGATGTCACCTTAGCATGTGGTGAGGCCTCAACGTTCAGCTAGCTGTCAGGATACAAACTGTGGTGCTTGCCATAAGGAAAGTTTCCTCGGTTGACACTCAGTCGCTTAGAAATTGAGGGTGGGTCAGTGGCTGAATATGAGTGTAAATGGCGAAATCAATGCGGTATAATTTCCGCTTGACGAAACTGCCAAGAGCCGTTAACAGCCCGATGTCAATCGATGGCCTGGTATATCTCCGCACACCTCTGCATTGAATTTTGCGGGAGCATTTAGTTAGAGCATCTCCTGTAATCTGTTTCAAGCTCCACTCCCGGTCTGCGTTCTTCAATAGCAGTTGATGATTCTGCTGTTCACAATTATTGAATCACTACACAACCCGTCCTGTTACAACTGCTTCCTGCTCGGCGACCTTCGCGAGGGCAGTGCAATCTGAGTTTTACATCAGAAGTCATGCAATTGACTTCTCGCAATCAATTAGCTCCCAAGCCTATCGAAGTGATCACGTCCTGATCTTTCACTCAACCTTTCAGTTTTACTCTGCAACCCACAGCAATCTAAGCCTATATGGTGTAATATATAGTTTTATTTTTATAATATATAATTTTCATCCCCTAAAAACTTTTAATTCTGATGAGCGATACCCACAGCGATAATGCACTAGTATTCAAAAATGATGAGGCCTGAATGACACCTGAATAGTGTACCGCTTCGTCAACGATCTTTGTAGTCGCAAAGATTTCTGATGGTACTCGCCCGGAGGGTCCGACGAATAACCAAACTATCGGTTTTCCTACCCAATTTCAAAACCTATTCAGCCAAATAAAAAATAAATCCCATTAAATTTCGCGCGATTTCAGACACGCCGCACCAATACTATTTCTTTTTCGTGGTACAAAGCTTTAATTTTAGTTCCGTGGCATTTAAAACTTATTATAGGCATTCAATTAACAATGGCGCTATGTTTATTGAGTATTGCGCAATTAATTTCACGTGAAGTCACGTACGATGGCCTTCAACTAAAGTTTTATCAGCTTTTCCATTTTTAATTTTTTTCCTACAGTTATATTCGGCATGGCAATATGAACATGACAACAGTGAAATTGGTGAGACTATGATTTTGCTTTTGTTTTGCATCTTGTGTGTCATTCTCTTGGATTGTTTTATCCACGAGGAGCGGTCGACAGAGAATATATAATTGGATCTTCAAATAGTTTATCATTTTCAAATCTTGCAATCATCTCTTCAATCATCTTGTTCGTCTCATTGTGTATCACTGAACAAAATATATTTAAAAAATACTTCAGTAATTTTTCTTTCATATATAGGGCTCATATGGCAGGTTTCTACTAGGTCTACAAGGTGGAGTCAAAAAGTTTTACCCTCGATTTCAGAAATATTAAAACTATTTAACAAGTTTAGGAATTGTTTTTATACATTAAACCATCACTCATTACCAACCCACCGTCATTGGTAAAAAAAACGAAAGTTGTCACCTTTTCATCTTGTAATACTGATAACATTAACGGAAAGCCCGCAAAAAAACATTTTGAACCACGGTTGTACAATTCTTCGCGGCCACAGCAGCAAAGGCATTGAGTTACTGTCATCTAATGCTTAATAACTTTTGGTTTGTCTAAAGTAAACCTTACCTAATCCATACCAACTGTGGTTGATAATATGTCTGTTTCTTACAATAGTCCAATGGCCCAGTACGAACAGGGCGGTGGAATGGGATACATTGTCCCCTCCCCCATGGTTCTGACCAGGAAATAAGCTAAGTTACGGTAAGCGGAAAGTGCGGAAAGGACAAGCAGAAAGGGAGTACAGAAAAGAGTGAGAAGGCGAGAGGAAAGGATTGAGATGCAAAGGATACACGATAGACAGATAGAATGTGTTTTAGGTCAAATATTGATTCCAAAAAATGTGGGTCAACAGGTTGTATTGCATACACCGCCAAAAGATATGTGAACAATTCGAACATTCTTGAAATAATGTTTAAAAGTGTGGGTGTGAAAGATTCCATAATTTGTTATTGATTTCAAGAATAATGAACGAGTTTGACATCTTTTTTCTTGTATTGGAAGGATTTGCCAACAAAGGTATCAAAGCAACGAATGTCGTGATGTACTTGTGTAGATTCATCCAAAGTCAATCCAAGGGCTTGTTTCCGATTTATGTGTAATTTGTGTTTAATCTCCTTGATATGAGAGCCTGGCACTTGCACATACACCCCATAAGTACCGTGGGAAACAACTGCAGTTTTTGATGGTCGATGCCAGATCATGCATGTTTTCAAGCCCTATTCCATTATAACTACTGTGTCTATATTTGTGGTAACCACTAAAAACGGCGGTTTTTTTTCGTTTATATCTTGGGAATGAAAATGGATTTAAGGCTCAATTTCAGGACGAACAATGAGAAAAATACGGCCTTTCATCTGATATCAAAATCGATACTACTTCCGGGTAAATCAGGGGGTCCCAAAGACGATCGGAACACGCACCTTTAACCACCGTTTATTTTAAATATCGTTTGAGAATACGACCCGTAATGTCTATTTCACGTTCACCAGAATAGAAATCTCCGCGATTGCGATATTTTTAACCGTCAGTCATGTAAGTTTCTAAGATTGTAAAGTTTCACAACGATGTTTGAAGCCCTAAAAGTGCCCGAAGTACCATCATGCACGCCATTTGATCTGTTGAATACCATGCCTTTACAAATCTGTAAAACATTATTAGCCAACGTTTTATGGAGCTAACACACCTGCCAAATCAAACGTGTTCTAGACCAGCCGATTATAAACAAGCTGCAACAGTATAACTTCGTGTAACGCTATATCTCGCCAGACTGTAATAATTCATCCGGATAAAAACAAGATCGATAATATGCCAGCTAACCAGACAAGAAGCTAAATGTATTTAAAATCAGTCACATATGATCCTTGTCATTTATCAAGATGGTTTGCCCTATTTCACCTGATATCACGTTTCTTCTCAAGGTTGCGCTACCGTGGATCTTTTCTTCTTGACAAATACAATATAACAAATATTATGGAGAGAATTCACCTATCGCGAATTTAAATGTCTTACGTTTAAAATAAAAGAGGTATTTTTTTATGATCACTCTTTAAGAGTTAATATTGTTCTAAATTGAATTTTACTAATCTAGAATATTCCGGAACTATCGTCTCGTGTTACCTTCGTATTTGTTATAGCTTTACTATTGTTTATTATAGTTTTTACTAATGAAATCGTCATCATGACCCCGCCGGGGTCTAAAATCCCAACACCTGTGCTTTTCCCCTCACATGAAAGCATATCACCAAAAACATGGTGATTACGTACTTTACTGTGAAATTCGGTACATAACTTCAACCCGTAATGTATCTATCTTAGGGACGAATATCCAAAATGGCGGCGTTTTCCGGTTCTGTCCGGTTCCGCGCGGTTCAATTAAATTCATTGAGTTTGCTGAATTACTTAATAAAATCTATTAAAGGATTCAGAAGTAAGCGGATTAAATGAACCGCCTGGAAACGGGCAGAACGGTAAACGCCCAGCGGTTGAGTATTGATTTGGTCCCTTACCAGAACATTTATCAGTACATCGAAGGTTTTGCTGACATCATGACCAATTGTTTCCGTAAAGTACTTGGAGGACATTGAAATATCTGGGTATGATCGTGACCGTTTCAGTTTCCCCCAGTTCTACTAAACGACCACAAAAGAAACCGGGACCTCTGCTGAAATTTCCGTTTGGTTCTTACTCTCGGTTAAGAGTATATGAATACTTTTTTATCAAAAGAGGACATTATTTTGTGTAAGGGTCATATTTGATCCTTCCCCCTTAGAAAAATTGGTGGTCTTGAAAAAGACTGCTGCAGCTTTATGACGAGTTAAATCACTCCAGTGTTCAATAATTGATGTTAGAAGCCTTTGCTTTTAAAGGTAGCTCACCCGATTACAACATATATTTTTATATAGTTCATAGGAAGGGCCATCATCAACATCGTTAAATTTAAATTTGAATTATCTTTTCGTTATGAAACTAGAGCGGACTTTGTATTCAATGTCCGGATCTGCCCAATAAAATTAATAGAATAGCCTAAAGGACGCCGCAATATAAATAATCCTATCAAATTCAGATCAATTGAATATTATGTTATAGTGATTAAAATAATATCCCCCTTTACATTTGTCGAACATCGAATTTTTCGTTCGTTTTTTGATAATACCAAGGTAAGTTATAATGCGATGCTCTATTAATAAGCCAAAGTAAAACGTTCATGGTGCAGAGCGGTACAATCAAACTTTCATGGTCACTTTCATGAATTATTGTAGCAAGCCCATTCAGTCAGGATTACGATTTTAATTCACTTGGTTAGTATGTCTAACACCCCTGTATCAGGCTTTGTCAAATCATTGAGGGCTTTCTTCCCAAGAAATTACAGGATAGTCCTTAAAAGAGGCACTACCCGATCCTCTGCAGTCTCGACCTCACCTTTCACACCATCCAACCTTATTTTAGTACCATTTCTTCCCCATTATGCATTATGACACTACAAGCTAAATATGCAAACTAACTGAGAGCGATCTTTAAAATTTACATTATTATATTCAAGAGTTCAACTAATATGCGCGTTGATACCAGATTTATCTCCTGAACTTGTTCGATTACCAAGATATAATTTAAAGTATTTTTTGTCGCGGATGGCGGCCATTTTGAATTTTCCAATTGTTCAAGATGGCTGACACCTGATCTCTTTTAAAATTAGTCTATGAGATTTATTGACCCCAAAATGCTGGTATAGCCTTTGGAATGAACTCTCTAGCTATTTTAAGTTCCAAGACATTGAGGAAAGTAGGTTATCGATGGCAACCATCTTGAAATTCAAGATGGCGGCCATGAAAAGGGCGTGGCAAAGTGCTTCTATCATTTTTGATTGACATGTCCAAGGTACTTGTGTGTCAAAATTCACACTTTTATCCACTTAGATGGGCTATGTGTACTACGGTCCCCTACTATAATAAACTATGGTTTATTTACGGTAACCGTGATCAACATTCAGCGTATCCTGAGTCTTTTTCAAAGGAGGGCGCCCTTACGCATATCGGACGGTTACAGACAAAGATTTGACTAAAGACTATTTGCCCCTCCACGAATATTTAAATCTAAATGACCGTTATTTGCAATTACCCTATTTTGGAGGGGGTAATCGCCTAACCACCCCGAAAGATTTTGAAGTCTATAATTTATTCTTATATTATAATGATATTACTAAGATTTATTGAACGAAGGTGATTTTGTAATGTGACTGCGACCGAGGCTGCCGTAGAAAATGCACGTAAGAATTCCATAATTTACCGTTTAGAAATCCCGAATGCCCAAATCAAGCAGTAGTGTCCTTGCCCCTCCCCCCCCCCGCCTGGTATCTGCATGTGCACATAGCACACCTCTAAAATTTGAATTTAGTGGGGGACTGTAGTGAACATATCTTATGTGAGTGTGCAAATCCGGATAAAACTGTGAATTTTGGTACAGAAGTACTTAATACATTGATAATCAAAAAAATTGATGGAAGCACTTGCCACGCCCCTTTCATGGCCCCCAGCTTGGATTTCAAGGTTACACAGGGGTAAAATTTGTAAAATGTTCCGATTGTGTTGAAAAGAACACCATGATGTCTGTCTGGTTACAAGGATTCCAAAAAGGTATAGTTTATACTACCTGTGACGTATAGTTTAGGAATTATGAGATAAAAAACTGTAAAAATGGTTAAAAAAGTCAATTTTGGTTTTGTACAGGGGTCAACAATTAAAAGTTGCTCCAATTTTTGCAAAATGTGGTTCAAATTGTTGGTTTAGCATCATAGAATGAAATATAGGAATAGTTTGACTATCTTACGTGTTGGTTATTAACCAAAATGGCGAATAAAGTCACAGCTATTTGTAGCTATTGGATTCTATTGACCTGTGGCCTATTTTGTTGGATAACGTGAAAACTAAGCATAACAGATAAGACAAACTATTCTTATTTCAATCCTTTAAGCTAGGGAAACAATTTGCACCACATATTAACTGAATCAAAGCGACTTTTAACTTTTGACCCATGTACACATCAAAATGACTTTTTCACCATTTTTACAGTTTACCCCATAAATCCGGCGGAGAAACATAAGCCATTAGATAGTGCAAAGTATACCTTTTTGGAATCCTTGTGACCAGACAGACACCATGGTGTGCTTTTTAACACATTCAGACCATTTTAAATTTTTGACCCCTGTATAACCTTGAAACCCAAGCTGGGGGCTATTAAGGGTGGGTTGGAAAGTGCTTCAATCAATTGCTAAAGTACTTGTGTGCAAAATTCAAAATTTTATCCGGAAGCGCACACTCTTAAACTACAGTCCCCTGCTAATTATCTTTTCGTTACGAAACTAGAGCGGCTTTTGCATTCAATGTCCGGATCTGCCCAATAAAATTAATAGAGTAGCCTAAAGGAAGCTGTAATATAAATAATCCTATCAAATGCAGATACATTTCAATTATGTTATAGTGATTAAAATAATATTCTCCCTTTTGAATAAGCAATGGTATATTTGTCGAACATCGAATTTTTCGTTTCGTTTTTTTGATAATACCAAGGTAAGTTATAATGCGATGCTCTATTAATAAGCCAAAGTAAGACGTTCATGGTGCAGAGCGGTACAATCAAACTTCATGGTCACTTTCATGAATTATTGAAGCAAGCCCATTCAGTCAGGATTACGAACCCGATACTGTTTATCTATTATTTGCAATCAGAGTTTTCAATGAAACATTGCATTATATTTCATCGTTTAAGCTTTTCAAGACATTTGGTTGACAATATACCCAAAGGTTTCTTGTGTAATTCATTGAAACTTTTTTCTATAAATTGATAACACGATGAATTCATGCAAAAAGTCAGTCAGTTTCATTTGAATTTACTCCATTTCACTATACTTATAGATTATATATATCCTGATGTAGTCTTGCCAGTGCATTGACATGAGATGAAGTCTTAACCGTGGTGGTTACCAGCCGCGCCCCACCTAGTCTGAAGTTTCTCCAGTGTGCTAAAATGCTAAAAGTGTTCGTAAAAAAGCTTCTAGCTAATTGTTTTCAGATTCTTTCCGGTTCCTTAAGCGCAATAATTTAGTACATGGGGAAATGTAATGGATGTTTTGGTTTAATTTTTTTCATAATACAATTTTGACACCAATGTTTTTCTATACAGACTTTCATGCATACATCCTGCAAGCCGACAATTTACATCTCAGCTTCTGGTTAGCATCAAGAATTGTGTATTTCAAAAAGTGGACAAAATTCAATGGCAACAGACAAATATATGCAGCTGTTTGGCCGAGACAATCTTCCTAATTAGAAGACCAATCATATGGACAACTCCACAGTACTATTACACAACATTACCGTGTAGGCACACAAGCAAATTAATCCAACAACATACATTCTGCATCTACGCAAGAAAGCATGTGAGGCCGGAAGCGTGTCTTTTGTGGGTCTTTAAAGTTTCAGACAGACAAATTGAATGTTTCAATTCTCTGCGTAGCCTCTTAACGTGCTTAAAAGACTTGCGATAAAGCAAATTCCACTTCCGGGCATAAGTGGATTGCTGCCCAGCTGTTGTGAAAGTAAATGCGCTTCATCTCCCCAGGAAAATCTTTCAGTGTTGAATTTTTTTAAGGGTGTCCAGCATTACAAGTCTTGAATATTCCTGTTTGTGGTATACTGTATACAGGGTGAGTAAAAAAAAACTTGACCCTGATTGTGTCCGCCATATCTAACATATGTGATATCATCGAAAAGCCTATTTCATTTTCTTTAATTTTCTGCAAAGATAATTCCATTCGGATAAGTATAGGCCGAGCTACAGTCTTTTGAATCAAGTAAACAGCTTTTACCCCTATCCACGGATTCCCATTTGAATGCACGGCTGCCAACTAAGCAAATGACTCCCCAAAATGATGATAAGGGTATGTTTATGATTATGTCAAATAAAGTGGTATCTAATCTAATGGTAAGTTTTATTTGAAACACTTTTTAAAGATGTGGCATATTTGGTCTACAAATATAGACATATCGTCGGCTGCGTCACATAGTGACGTATTCGACATTTTGGACTTTTGGGAGAATTTCGCATTTACGTTTGTTTTGTACTATACTACATATTCACCAAATTTTAAACCTCACTGAGGCGTAATTAGTAAAATATTAATTAACTAATTATGACGTATTTACAAAACGTTAAATTGTCCGCATCACATAACGACGTATTTGTCGAAAATCTATACTGCGCAGGCCCTTAGCATCGTATCTGCATTTTGAAGTATTCGCCGCGTTACATAGTGACGTATTTGTGCGACATATTTTGCAGTTCACGGTAGAATTGGTATTTTGTCGTTTTCACATAGTGACGTATTTGCGCAAACGCGTCACATAACGACGTATTTGTGCGTCGTATTTGTTATTTACACGTTGAAATTGCTATTTTATCACATAGTGACGTATTTTATTTAACATCATCTTTTCGCATATCTAAATAAATTGGAAGCTGATTAATTAAATATATTTGAAATTTAACATATTTCGGCGATTTTCCACTAGGTTTTAATTGAAATATATGTTTTAATTAACAGTATGGGGCAAATTAAAATCGCAAAATCTTCAAAGCCGTATTTCTCGAAATGCGTATTTTGCAAATACGTCAGTATGTGACGCGGCCGACGATATATATACTTTAAACCTCAAAAGTTTGCCATCGATGTCTGTTCCTTCAAATTCAACTCCTCCAGAAACTGATACAAGCTCATTTATTTTTCAAATGATTTTTATGAGTGATGACGTAGAAACGTTAAGAGGGCATCGATGGTAAATTGTGAATGAATTTTGAGGGGTTAAATAGCGTAACATTTATTCCGCAGTCAATAAAAAGTCCGATGTTCTTGTGGACACTGATTTGCTTCGCTAAACGCCTTTCATGAGAATCCGTGGACAGAGTGCAATCGACTGCAGCTCAGTCAATACCTTACCGATATGAATGATCTCTGCAGCAAATTAAAGATAATGAACTAAGCTTTCAGAAGATACCACATATGTTAGGTATATTGTGCTTAAAATTTCAAAATGGCGGACACAATCAGGGTCACCATGTATAATTTGCAATGGGAGACACAATCATGGTTCCAGATTTCCAGAGTAATTGCCTTTGTTAGGGGGCGTCTTCAAACCTTAACCGCCGATTAACAGGTGGTTCATGGCTGTTGAAAAATACAAACTGTTTATACCTGGAAAGAACCGGGCTTAACCGGTGAACAAGACGTGGTTGAGTTTTGAAGCTATCCCTTATTAGTACCGGTTACTTGCTGGTTACGATGAATTCAACCACCATTGGATGACGGTTGGAATAGGCCCCATGCGTCATTCCCACACACATGCTTGTCGTGCTTGCCGAGGCGCTACAATCTTAATCGCTAAGATTATGAATATATAAGGATTAAGATTATATAAGGAGCCATATAATGCACATTTTCCTGTGAATCTTTAGGGGACAATACAACAACGGCAAACAGTGTATGTTTCCAGTGCAATTGCAAATGGTTAATTCATTCATGGTAACGCATGCAGCGGCCGCGTATCTTGAGTGGCAGTTTACTAGATTCAGTAAGGGTGGGGCATATTACCGATGCTTCAGCTCTAAACCGTTCTTTTGCAATAGCGTACACTCGTAAATAACTTAAGGGCAGCAGTTATTGCTAAACAGCCAAATGTACAGGCTAATGTTTTCAAAGAAGTACTGATATAGTGCCACTCAGTGATTGAGAAGTCTGATACTTTCTTATAGTCTCTTGTGCACGTGCGTGCATAATTTAATTTACACGCCCCAGTGTTCCTAATACTCTGTTCGATCTCAAGTTTGGGGGTAACGTCACTGCGCGTGTTAGGGTTTGCACCCGAGAAACGCATGCGTCGACCTTGGAATTGAAGCATTTACGCACGCGAACAAAGGCGGCGCAATCCAAACGCAAGAGCGAATGCAAAGTCGCGTCATGACGTCACCCCCAAACTCGAAACCGAACAAAATATAGATCCGATTTCCTATCATTATATTCTGTGTGGTTGTGGGTATCAATTTGTGTGTGTGTTTGTGTGTGCGTGTGGGAGGTGTGGGTGGGTGTTTGTGTGTGGGGTGGGTGGGGGAGTGTGTGTGCGTGCGTACCTATTTAGTTTTCAATAATTGCTTTTGGTTACATATGCTAGTCTCGCAGTGTTTGGAGGGAGGCTAAAGATTACAAAATTACACTCGTATATAAACCCATCTGGTCATAGTACATGGGGAATGTAATTAATGTTTTGGTTTAGTTTTTTTTTTAATATACAATTTTGACAATGTTTTCCAATACAGAATTTCATGTAGAATCTAAAAATCATGGGTGTGATTTTATTTTAATGTATTCTTGGGTGTTTTATAAGGGGGAGAATTTGTACAGGGGTAAACAATAAAAGTGTTTCAATTGTTTTGAAATGTATACCAATCTGTACGGTTGCTCATAAGGTTTGTAAAAAAGTATAGTTTGCCACATCTGCGACCTATTGTTTCAAGACAATAGGCTCAATAAAGTTCAAGGTCATTATTTATAGAATGGTCCTATTTTGTTGAAACTGGTTTTAAATCGTTAATTGGGTCATACTAAATAAGAAATTGTATATAGATTCTGTGTTTCACATTTCAAAGTGAGAATTTTGGAGATATGAATAGTGGTCTCCCATAGACCCTGTGGACCACGGCCATATTTGCCTTCTTAATATTCCCCCATCAACACGTCATTGACAATGCGACCTGTATATTTTTGGTTTCTGTACAGTAAGACGAACAATTTGACATCATTTTTTAAACAAACCGATGAATCTGAAATTGTACCCCCAGTGTGAACTTGAACCCGTTTTGCCTTGTAACTCTTGTACTATAACCCTCAGGTAGGGCAAACTATACCTTTCTGTAATCCTTGAAAGGTACTGAACATGATGGTATACATTAAAACACATTTTGTCCCCTTTTTTTATATTCTGACACCTGTATAAAAACAATTTTAAACTTAAAAAAAAAAAAACACACACATTTACAAAATGACACCCATGATTTTGGAATCCTCATACAATTTTGATTCAGAAACACCTTGGTTGCAAGTTATTATATGAAATTTTCACAAAAATACAGTTCCACATGTACTATCGTGAAACCGTTATTAATATAACTCAATTCTGGATTAAACAAGGTGGCCAAAACAGGCAGATTCAAGAAACCGGGTATGGTTATTAAAAATTTGTAAAGGATATGAAACTAAGGTCTTGCTTAATAGGCTGCTTGCTGAGAAGTGCATGTCTATTTGAATATGATGCAAAGGTTCATTTCTTGCCTCAGGAGCCTTATCGTACATTTACATAAGATCGATTTCAGTACTCTAGATGAATGCAACAGGGTCCCTTTGATTGTTAAGTGATTCTAAGGAAATATAACTTAACAGCCAATGAGGATTTCATTAGGACGAGCGAGGGTTTGAATTGTATGTCTTAAACGGTATTTCATTTGCGTTTGCATGTTTGTGACAAATTCAATTGGAAAATTGTCATAATATCGAAAATGGAAAGTGTTGAAGCGATTGACAAAATAAATCCTTACAAACCCCGACGACGATGATGGTTCATATTGGAAAACATTATTGTTAGATTTAAAAGGCTAATCGAGAAATGCATACCGGAAAAGATGAGAGAGAGAATTCTGGACTGGCAGGCGCCAAACTGCAATTATCAATGAGGTCTGGTCTTTACTGTTCTGTAAGTTGCATATCCTAATTACGACTACTCAAGCTTTAACATTATTAACTGAACGCGCTATGAATATGTAAATAAGTGCCGTCAATGTACTTAAACATATTGGAAAGAGTTCCATAAGTACAGTCCTTTAAAAATCTACAGGAAACAAAATAATTTTATTATGCCTAACAACGAACAAATACCTTGCCATAAGCCCAAAACAATTTTTATGTGTAGAACTTCGGAGTGGGTACAATGGAAGTCTTGCCATACATTAAACAGTACCACACTTTTCTTTTAGGTCATTCGTTAAATTCATATGTTTCACGAAACTACGGGAAACGACACCACTTTAGAGGGGTACGACCGCGAAGTGGAAAAGACACCGATTGGACCATGGTTAGTGAGTATGCTCCATAGAGACCTTGGTTGGAACGAAGTATCATGGGTAATGCTCATTTGTCACCTGTGGTCAGAATATAATAAGCATAGCCCACAGCTTACTCATTCTGGTTTGGGATTTCACAAAGCGCTTACGTGCTATATGATCTGATTAAGCGAGTGGACTTGACCGCTGTGTTAATTTATAGGACCGATAGTACATTTTGGAAACGAGTTTTGTGAAAATTCATTCGACAATCTTGCAACTACAGTTTTTCTAAATCAAAATTTTAGGAGGAATAAAAAAAATAATGGGGGTCTTTGTTTTAACAAGTGTTCTTGGATGTCTTCTAGGGGCGAAGGTTTATACAGGGGTCCAAAATATTAAAGGGGTCAAAAAATATTAAAGGGGCAAAAATTGTGCTAAAGTATACCATCATGTGCAGTTTGTGGTCTATTTTCAAAGGATTACAGAAAGGTATATTTTGCCCTCCTGAGTGTTAACAAGGCAAAACGGGGTCAAGGTCACACTGGGGTATAAAACTTCAGATGCAACGGTTTGTTTTAAAATGTGCCAAATTGTTCGCCTTACTATATAGAGGCGAGAAAATACACAAGTCGGCGTTGTCATTGACGTTTGAGATAATTAGAGAAGCAAAATCTGGCCGTGGTCCACAGGGTCTATGGGAGACAATCATTTCTGTAAAAGTCTCACTTTGAAAGGTGAAACACAGAATCTATATACATTACATTTTCTTATTTAGTATGACCCAATGAACGATTTAAAACAAGTTTCAATAAAATCGGACCTTGAACTTTCTTGAGCCTATTGTACTAAAACAATAGGTCGTAAAATATGGCAAACTATACCTTTTTAGAAACCTTACGAGCAAACGAAAAGATTGGTATACATTTTAAAACAATTTAAACACTTTTATTGTTTACCCCTGTACAAATTTTGCCCCCTTATAAAACACCCAAGAACACATTTTAAAAAATGACACCTATGATTTTCAGATTTTCCATGAAATTCTGTATTGGAAAAACATTGGTGTCAACATTGTATATGAAAAAAAAAACTAAACCAAAACATTAATTACATTTCCCCATGTACTATAGGGTGTCGGCATTTCAGTTTGCACATCGCTCACAGAGAGGTTGAGTAATCGCTAGAGACTGTTGACCGTACATTACTGAATTTCGCATTCCTCATTTGACGTAGTTTGAAAAGTTCCTGCTCTAAATTCTTATTGGTTTCCAGTTCTGCCAGTTCTATTGGTGTACGTGTAACATCGTTTTTGTATTAGGTTTGACCCCAAATCTACCAGACTTCTTAGCACTTGTTTTTTTCCAATAGCAGATGCGTATGTAACTTTATTATTTTTAGTGTAGCGAAATGGTGTCGATTACTTCCTGATGTGAAGCCAAGTTGATATACTCAGGGGACATTTGTATTTTACTTCATTTTCTGTGCCAAGGCAACTGCATTGTTTTATTACATAATTGACATCGCTAAAAAATCAATATCAACTTGTCCATTTCTCAGGGTCCTTTTTTCCAAAATGGCCGTCCTTTTCAAAATGACTCCCAAAAAGCGCTCTAAATTACCCGTTAAAAACTACTATATTCAAATACATATCAGGTATATAGTATATTTATTTGTGTAGTGACTATACAAATAAATATCTGCTAACCTATGCTCATCCCAATACACTACGATAGTTAAGTAAATTCAAATACCAACTAAAACAAGTACCTTTGGATACGACACATACTGATATCAAGATAACTAACTGAATCCAAGTTCACTGGACTCGCACAAAAAAAAAATAATCAGAACCATTGCAGCATTGGCTATAGTTTTCTTCGTACTTGGAGAACAGAACAATGCAAGTGTTTGTTAGTGGTTAATATTCTACTAATTTGCATATGAAATATGGACTTCCACAGGGCTAGGTCATTGGACCGTTAGGATTTGTTTTCTACACTCATGCCGTCGGTCACATTATGTCATCATGGAGTTCAGTACCATCTTTACGCTGATGATATTCAAATGTATGTCATTGTTGATCCTACTATTCCTAGTGATATTTATAGACTCTCTAAATGTGTGATCGATATTCAGAAATGGATGACTTGCAAACCAGTTCATATTAAATCAAGACAAGGCTGATTTTTCCTTGCATTTTCTCCATATTACTTGCAAAAACTTCAAATTCTAAGTCTTCCACTTCGCTTGAGGACACTGTTGTTTTTCATCTACACCCATACGCAAGCTGGGTGTCATTTTTGACCAGCATATGACAATGACTGAACATATCACTCACCTTTGTAGATCCATAAATTGGCAAATCCGTAACATCTATCGCTTTCGCCGTTTCATAGACTTTGATACTTGCCATCATATCCTAGAGCCCTTGTGTTATCCCAATTGGATTAATGCAATGTACGTTTGAATGGACTTGCTAAAAAGATCTAAAGCGTCTTCAAGGGCTACAGAATAAGTGTACTCGTCTGGTCTGCTACCAACCTAAATGTGCTAATGCCAACGAAATCTTGGATCAGCTACATTGGCTTCCCATATCTGAACGCATCATTTTTAAAACCGTTTCCTATGTTTTAAATATCTCTCTCCTCCATACATTAACTCTTGTCTCAAAATTAGATCCAGACCAACTGCAATGTCTACACGTTCAGCTAGCACCATCAACTTTGAAGAACCAATGGCCAAGAAGCGCCCTGGAGAGAGAGCTTTCTCCATTGCTGCACCTAAACTGTATAATGCTCTTCCAAAAATCATCAAAAACAGCTCTAGTATTACCACATTCAAATCCAAGCTCAAAACGCATTTATATCCTTTTTTTTTTTTTTTTTTTTCTGCTACCAACCTAAATGTGCTAATGCCAACGAAATCTTGGATCAGCTACATTGGCTTCCCATATCTGAACGCATCATTTTTAAAACCGTTTCCTATGTTTTAAATATCTCTCTCCTCCATACATTCATTCATTCATATTTATTCAGTACTCACATATCAAAATACAGCAAGACAGCAAAGAGATATAAAAATAAACATTATACATACAAAAATTGATCAATTGCACGATTTACCAGATATAAAAACGGAATTTTGGGGAAATGAACTAAACATCAAAAGAGTACCAAGGATAGCCCAAAAAGCCTCAAAAATAGTGAAGCTTATTTCCATTGGGGTCCTTTCAGAAAAAGAGAGGAGGAAACCAAGCAGAACAGGCAACATTAACTCTTGTCTCAAAATTAGATCCAGACCAACTGCAATGTCTACACGTTCAGCTAGCACCATCAACTTTGAAGAACCAATGGCCAAGAAGCGCCCTGGAGAGAGAGCTTTCTCCATTGCTGCACCTAAACTGTATAATGCTCTTCCAAAAATCATCAAAAACAGCTCTAGTATTACCACATTCAAATCCAAGCTCAAAACGCATTTATATCCGTATTGATTGCTCTCAGACTTATTTTACCTTGCAGTTGTACTCATTCTTTTCTTTCTGTTGCTATTCTTTACTTTCATTGCGCTTTGTATCCAGTGGAAAAGGCGCATTATAAATGATGTTGTTAGGCCTATGTTATGTTTTTTTTAATGCTATACAGCAATAAAGCCAAGAAATTCAAATCATGGATATAAACAAACGCACTGGTCCGACAATTAAAAGTAGCGAGACTTTATTGGCGGTGTGTCGTAAAATTAAACACTCTAGAGTCTTGTTGTTTGTGGTAATATCCAGTGTATCGAAAACTAGTTTAACGCCTCTAAATACACGTTCTCCCGAGGCAATAACAGCATTTATGTAAAATGACCTTCCGCTTTACAGTCGCTCACAGAATAGTAAGAATCTTCTTTTTTGTCATTCTACCAGAAGCACCGTACTATATACTATGGCTTATTTTAAGCAAATCTTTTAGAATAAAGCGAAAGAGATGAAAATGGAATGAACTGAGTGACTTTCTACCATTAGATGGTTAGCCGGCGGGCATAGTAGGAAGAAGTGTGTCTTACTGTAATATACAGTCACGCGTTGTCAACTTTTTAATAAGCATACTAAGGAATCCTTAAGTCGAGAATTTTATTTGATTAAGAGCCAGAATATATTCCTCTTTAAAGGGATTTTCAATGAAGCACACACTCTACCAGATGTATTAATCATCATGAGTACTTACGATTGTAATATTCCATTAATTCATCCCGGAAAATATATCGCTGAGAATATCGTTATTAATATTTTAAATATTATTGCCTAAGAGCTGATTGATCTCATCTCTCCATCAAACAACATTCGTAAAATGTTAATGACTATATTATGTAGAAAGTCTTTTGGTTAGGAGTGGACGTCGTTTGTTACTTTGCTAGCTGATAAATCTCCACCTACAAATACCATGAACTTTAACTGTTACTAAATGGTTACTATAGTAGATTGCAAATTAAGTGAGAATTCTTGCATATTTCCGTGGGTGGATATGGGTGTGAGGGTTTAATTCTTTTCCATGTGGAGACTAGGCCTTTGTTGCCATATAAAAAGATATTGTTACCATGGTACAAAGTTACTGCACAGAATCGCCATACTGGAAACTGATAAATTTCTTACAAAATGGTCTGATAATGATAAGACTAATGTTGGCCGGGATCTCAAAGAACTCATATCCACTTTGTTAAAATATTTTACAAGGTTAGATGGCCGAATAAAACTTATTTGCGTTTTGTGTGTATTGATATAAGAATGAGTTCTTTCCTATGCTGTAATCCGAGGCTGTGATAAAAATGATATTTTGCTGTGTCAAAGTTAAGCTGTGTTAAAAAAACGTTTCCTAATTGCTGATGCTTTCATCCTTATACTTCAATCTGAAACGCCTGAAAATCACTGAAGTAGTACAAGAATCAAACACAATCTTCATACAGGCATCTAAGCTATATTATTGTATATTGATATATGGGTACCATAAACCTTTTTTACCTGTGGCCATTAAAATGAATTCCTTTACCTCTCACGGTGAATGGGTAGACCTAAACATTTTAATGAGGTCTCACTCATTTTGAAATCTACTATAAAAATAGAATTCACGGAGATCACTCCATTGATTGAGTTCTAATGTGCATCCTGCAACAGATAAAAATTCAAATATGATAGAGAATTTTATATTTCCTTTCGTAACTTCGGCTATGAAAATGAAGCTATGTGCAACGAACAACATGTATCAATTTTCTATACAGGTATGGGGTAAAAATGAACAAACGTCCCGTTTTTTATTTGCACACCTGTTTCAATCCGATGGAAAATGGGCATTATGTAGCGCCCTCAGTTTCTGTCTTACTTTTATCGTGACCAAAAGGCATCGGAACTGAATTATTTAGAGTAGGCCGGACCAACAATTCTAACACCCGGATGACTTTAAAGCAATAATAGCACATTTTTTGAAGAGCGCCCCCAATTTCTCGAAATTTTGAGATTTTTACACGTCTGCATTGGTAACTGGCTAGTAAACTATACCTGTGAATGGTTAAGCTTGAAAATGTCTATGTTCCGCAAACGAAGGAATTTTATAATTAGAATTAATATCGGAGATCTCCGATAATAATTCAACGGCTGCTGGAAACGGCCTTCCAATATGAAATAGACGGGAAATAGCGCCATGTACGTGTCTACGCTAGTCCATTAGTTGTTATGTTGGTTCAGGCAAGTCAAGTTAGAGGTCATTTTCTTGAGGTGGCACTATTTCATCATGGACGGACATAGACTTAGCATTTCCAGCTCTGCCACTAAGTACAATCTGGGATCGCAATTCTAATTACAAAATCGCTTATTTTATGATAAATACGCATTTTTAGCATTTCGGTCGCAGGTGTAGTTTCCTAGCCAATTACCAACATAACTGTGCAAAAATATCAAATTTTGAAAATTGGGGGCACTGTTAAAAAAATGTGCTGTTATTGCTTTAAATATAAAGGTCCTAAAGCCAACAGGTGTTTGCAAAGCTAAACCCGCAATTTGTTTTCTATTAAATACCACTAAGTCAGCTTTTGGGTTAATTTATGTATTTCAAAAGGTGACCCGTAAATTGGGTGACAATTAAAGGTGCTTGTTCCGATTCATGTGTATTGTGTTCTCTACTTGATATAAGAGCCTGGCACTTGCACATACACCCCATCAAGTACTGTGGGAAACAAACTTGCGGTTTTGATGGTAGACACAAGAATGCATGTTGCAAAGCCTATTCAATACTGTGCTATTAAATATTAATATTGATGGTTAACCACTAAAACGGTGGTTTTTTGTTTATATCTTGGGAATGAAACGGATTTGAGGGCTCGAATCTCAGGACGACAATGAGAAAAAATACGGCCTTTCATCTGATATCAAAATCGATACTACTTCCGGGTAAATCAGGGGGTCCCAAAGACGATCGGAACACGCAACTTTAAGGGACAAATACGAGAAGCTGTTGGCTCGAGTTCCAAAACCCTCCGCACCAACTCTACACACCGTTTGCGCACACAAGCAAGGCAAATCCAACAAAATACGACTTTCTGAATTAACACAGGAAAACAGGTGAAGGCCCGGAGCGTATTTTGTGTGAGGTCTTCGAAGTTTAAGACAGACAAATTGAATGTTTCAATTCCTTGTAGTCTCTAACGTGCTCTCGAGACTTGTGATAGAGGAAATGCCACTTCCGGGCAGAAGTGACATTGCTGCTTTGCTGTATGCCAGTTACTCGGAGAAGCGCTCACTCAATGGAAAAACGCCCCAGGGGGGACTTTACTGTTCTTTTAAAGGGTGGTAAGGATATTTGCCTTGATTAGCCTCTTTATGTAGGCCATAAATATTATTTCAAAGAAAGGCGTAATATTGGAAGCGGTATCTAGTGGAATGACTTTGCTATCGGAGGGTAATTTGTAGTAGCCGTATTTGAAACATGTGTTCAAATTAAAGCGGCACTGGCCACATTTTCAATATTCTTCAAGTTTGCTCTCAAATGATAGTCTAGGCCAGTTGGAAGAATAGAGATAGAATTTACACATAAAAATGAACCTAATCAAAAACTATAGGGACGTCAATAAGAGGTTAAAGACATCCAGGAATGTGTAGGCTAACTTTCCTGTTTTTGTCCATAACTTATCAAGAAAGGTGTAAATTCTGAATATTATAGCTGTACGCATTGATATTAAAACCCAAAGGTCACAGACCGGCCAAAACACGGTGACATGCAGGGAGAAAAATGCATACGGCGTGCGTTTTTTGTGTGTGTTAAACGCCATTCCGTAGTATGTGCATTAATTTCAGCCGGCGACATTAATTATAAAATCGTTATGTTTACCAAAGGACGAGATTTGGTCTTACTCATTCAGATGAGGGCTAATGATATACAACTTGACAACCATGACATAATATCGATTGTGAAAAATTCTTGAGGGGGCGCACTATTTTTTAAAGTGCCAGCGTCTCTTTAAGTGCACGAAAGTTCCGAAGAAGAAGACGAAAAGAAAAAGAAAAGAGAAAAAGAAAAGGAAGGATAAAAGAAAAAGAAAAAAGAAGAAGAAGAAGAGAAGAAACACTGCATACATAGCTAATATCGGATAAACCTTAAACGTATGATGTATTTTAAAATAAATTTATGGGAAAATGTAAATGTTTGAAGGTAACCAAAATATTATTACCCAGATAGTTCGAGTTCCTAAATGGCTTGTGGTGTAGTTAATTTTAAATTCATAAATTACAGCCTAACGATTAAAGGTGTCAAGAGATGTTGGAACTCAGCAATAGAGGTAACCTAAATACTTATTGGTGCATTATATTAAATTGATGTAAACAACTTGTTTTACAAAGAGACTTAGCACCATTTAGCGGCCCGAAATAATATTATATGTATTATGTAACCAAAGTGATTTGAAATTTAACAAGGATATTAATAAACAGCCAATTTGTGGCGACCTAAATGTTTACTGATGTTTTAGATTACTAATTATGTAATTAATTAAATTATTGGAGATCAAGACAGGTAAATAAATAAATTAATTTTAAAGATTAAATGTTTAGACTATGCACCAATGTATGCGTAATCAATCTACCTCAATATTCAACAATGGAAGAACAAGGCATGGGCGGTTATACTACCTAAAAATTTATAAGTGAATTTAAAAATAAGTGAAAGCTATGAATGTAATAATTATGATATGGAATAATATTATGATATCTGTGTGATATGTATGATGCGCCCATGTGATATAGAATGATATGATATGGCATGTTATAGATATGGTATGATATGATTATATGAATGGTATGATATGGTAAGACTTATGGTACAGTATGAAATATGATATGGTATGATATCAGTATGAGTAAAGGAGTAATTGGTGCATGCTGTAGTGCAAATGTCACACAGAAAATGAAAAGTCAGATGATATGAATTATAATATGAATGACTTATGATATGAATATGATATGAAAGGATAGGAAAGTATAAGATATACACTGATTAGAATGTGATATTAATATTTGATGGCTATAAACATATGTTGTAAATTGTGAATTGGAAAATTGAATAAAATGAAAACAAAAAGAGAAAAAGAAAAAGAAAAAGAAGAAGAAGAGATGAAGGATGATGAGATGTGATGATGCCCCTGCGTTGGTCTGCGGATCAGAAATTAGAAATTAGCAATTTTGTGTTAAATCGGTTTAGAAGTTTGGATAGTAGAATGCAAAAATGTGCACTGAATTAGGCCTAAGAGTGTGTGTTAATAAATGTGTTATACCACATTTAGAGCAGTTTTTGGTCATAACACAAAGGGAAATATTTCTGGCCATAAAATTTAACTGGGGTAATGAGAAAAATATAAATTTTAGATACCAAATCTCACAACAGGTTTGATGGACTAAAGTTGGGACGAGGTTGTCCATCGGGCACCAACCTTTAATGTGATACACGCTGAATTCGTAAATTGAAGGACACACGGTAGTGTGTCCAAAAAAAAACATTAAACAGCCAAGATACAAACGACACACAACAACCGTGAGTATATTAACGAACAAACTTCCCTTTGGTTTTGGCGCGCGGTTTGACGAGAAATGCACTAGGTGGCAATATCATCAATAATAACTTCCCGCTCGCAATATACACCTCAGAGCATGGATTTCAACACACAAAGTATTTGGACCACATTTCTGTGCAAAATATGAATAAGAAACGGGACGATTGAATCAGAAGTACTAAAAAAATTCAATTCGCGTCACTTATAACGATTATAGTGGAAATTTGCGAAACTTTTACAATGTCTCACAGCCTTTATTACGAATGGATAGTAGCCAAACTTATACATAATTTCTAGTTATCCTTATGAGGGGGGTGGTGGGCCCCCCCCCTTTAGTGATAATAATTGAGAAAGACGTGTAAATAACGGGATTTGTTTGTTCAACATCCACTAATATGAACGCATCACTTACTATCAGATCCAACAATTTTTGGCGTTGCATGCAATAAGCTTCCTTGGTGGCCGAGCGGTCTAATCTTTGGATGTTATTGATTTTACTTTTGGATAGTCTCTTGGCTGTCGGTTCGATCCAGCGTAGCCCACGACTTCACGCACATTAAAATTTACACGAGAGTAGATCATTTTCTTTAACTTAGGTCACTTTGGCATTGAAGTTTATCAATGGAAGTTCATTCATCTATAAAGCTCAAACATTTCCAAATCTTTCTTATATATGTGTATTCGCAGTATTCAGAGTTTTGTCAATGATCAGGCACATCACGAGTTTTGGGGCAGTTTGAGTATACATTAAATGCATCTCTAAAAATAACAATGGGATTTTAAAAAATATATCAAAAGCGGTTACTAAGGGACGGAAATGAACCACAATTTATAAAATAATCAAGTTGATTTAAGTATTTAGAATTGACAATCATAAGACCAACCCAGGTGTGAAACTTTTTCAAGAAAACGAGCATTACAAATAATCGAGAAAAAGTATGCGAAGCAGTCGTTCAAGCAACAAATCTACATTGATTATGTGACCATTTCATGAGCAAGATATGAAAGATAACGAAAACGACGAAAAAATTAGAAATGTTGTCAAACTGCACGGTATTATTTGAAACGATATTAGTGGCAAATAGGAAACTTTAAAACAAAACGGTCCTCACAGACCTACAGCCTTTATTACGAAATGATATTGGCGAAATTTAGCACATATTTAAATTTAATCATCATGATATCCCTTTTACTGCTAAACATTTAAATAATTACTTCACATGCAAATAATTATGTTTAACGATTCTTGTTGTTAAACATTACTGATCCATCACGTACTAGCATATACAACAAATCAATTCTTTTTCTCTGTGAGCTTCCTCCGTGGCGCAGGTGTAAGCGATAGACTTCTTGATTTTTACTTTTGAATATTCTGTGTTGTCAGTTCAGACTCCGTGGTGGCCCACCACTTTCGGCATTATGGCTATATTCAATTCTGGGTGGTCATTCTCTTCATTTTGGTTAGTATGACTGTACAATTGAAATGCTGTCTCTGGGGTTCTTTACCGTTAAACTCGGTTTTCCAGGAGTTTTAACCAGTTTTAACAGTTTCTGAGTGATGCGATGGCCTCTTTATAAATAATAGCTTAGAATTAACAGATGGTTATCCTCCTTAATTGTCTGGCAATCCGCGTGAGTCCAAAAAAGTTCAATACGCTGTAGAATTGATACGCGGTCTCTTGGTAAAATACGACTTACGATGCAAAGCAGTAACTCGTTCTTTCTTTAAAAACGCAATAAATAACAGTGTATATTATCAACAAAAAGAACTAAAAATACATTTCCTTCACAATTCTATGCCTTTTAATTCGATTCTTGTGAAAAAGGCCTAAAATTAAAAACCTTACAATCTGAATATCCCACTAACTGAATGAGATAAAAATGACGAAAAAGCACTGAACGTTGTAAGTATAATCAGTATATATATAATATCAATTTTTGATATCCCATGGACTTTTCAAGCTCTCATATTTTTATATCATGTTAAAAAATCAACATGACAATCAAACAATTACCATTTTATTACAAACGTGTTCATACTGAAATTTTTACTTCCTTATAGATTAATAAATATATTCACCAGTGTGATTATAATATATTCACTAGTGTTCAACATTTCCTAAACACTACTTTGCTTTTTACTTAATAGTTAAATAACACAATCCACGTTCCAGGTCGCCTAAAGCGATACACATACACGTAAAAAAAATGTAAATAATCACACACCACGAACTAAAGTGGTAAAAAACTGTTCGCAGAAACAGGTTTTTCTTGCAAAATGACCAACCTTCTACTTGCACAGCTATTTAATTTTCAACCAAAAATAAAGAAATCTCAAAAAGCGTTGGGCAACGTAAACAAACACCAGTTTTAAAAAGAGTACGAGCCATATAAAAGTTAATAATCTAAAGATAGCACCAAGTAAAAACCAAGTGCGTCAGCCCCATGGCAAACTTGTCCATTTCTTCTGCAAATGCAAAAAGAAAAATGCCCCTTTCCCACTATCAACCTCCTACAGCCTAAATATAATTTAATAGTTCATGCTAGAAGGCGCTGATGTAATACCGATTTCAAAACAGTTGCTCTTCTTGCGAGGCAACGCAGAGGCAGCGGGAACCTTCCGTTCTCTTTAGTACTTTTCTTCCTACCAGAGAGAGATGTCCTCGGAATCATTGAAATAAGAACCAATCTCTCCAACAATAATAATCAAGCAAGAAAACAACCGAAACTAAGCACTAATCAATATCAACTTGAAACGCATTCAAGTCAGAACAAGAACGAAAAGGAGGCTTTAACACAATAAATAGGAGTACTAATTCCAAAACTCAAACTGCCAATATAAACTTAAACAAGAACGGGTGAGTTTGGAATTCTTTAAATCAACAATTTGGGGTCTATAGGAGGTTCCCTTTAAATGAAATATTGCTTTCTCAACAAGGAATTCGGAAAGAAGAAATGGGGCCCAAGTTGTCCAATGGGGCTTGACCGCTCCTTTTTAAAACGTGTTTTTTTTTTTTTAACGTTGCCAACGTTTTTTTGGTAGATAATATACACACGTAAGCTAAAAATTTTATGGTTTCGATGACCTCCTCGCCTCTTCTTTTTCTTAGCCAGCGGTATATTTTCGATGTATAAAATTATCTTTCCCAACCTCCACTGGTGAGGCGTTTTATGCTGTTAATATTGTCCATTAGAAACTCGAAAATAAATTTTACGAAACTAGCGCTGCTATTCGTCTGTTTGAGTGAATAATCATGGTTCTGCTACAACTCATATTTTTCAAACGCTCTTGCATTTGAGTCTTGAGCATTTTAACACAACGTGAAATTGTGTAAAGTTCTGGTGTCGATATGCTGCCCTATGTGCCTTCTATCAATCCATCATATATACATTTTTCATTCACGGAACCAAATGGTTAGGAGCATTGAGGTTGATCTTTGGCTGAACCTTTCCGTTTTCCTTTTTTATACTTTATGTAGTTCTTTTATCTTTTAAAAAAACCACGCGAAACTCGCTAACCTGCGAACCTGACGTTGAAGATACGACCCCCGACGGCAAAAGGTTTCGCACAACACTTTTGTTTCTGGGATAATACCACCGCAAAAAAATTGGGGATTTTCTTTGCCTTTTTTGTAATACACTAGACAAAAAATGTACCCTGATAACTGCTATTAGCACAGTTTCTCTTTTGCTTCTTTTTCTGATACACGAGTGTCCGAATCCGTATTAAATAATACCCTACATATTTGATATGAATATATGTTAGATTGTACACACAAATTACAACAACAATATGTACCCCAGAGACTTCACATAATTAGGTAAAACTCTAAAATTTTAGTTAATTTAGGTGAAAATTTGCTTATTGCGGTAAATATTTTTACTACTACATTGTCTGATTTCTATGTTTACATATTTGGTCATCTTTAACATAACTCGTGCAATTCTTGTGTATTTTGTTGTCAGGTAAACACACACTCACACATTACAAAAACTCAAAATAAAGACAACAAATCTGTCTATAGCAAATGAAAACGGTCCTTGAGAACCAACGTTAAAAGGAAATCACTGTATCACATTATATTGACGCTTATATTTTACATGCACCCAAGGCAATGACAGCATTCATGTACGATAACCTTTCCGCTTTGCAGTCGTTCAAACAGAACAGAATCATCTAGTAGTGTTTCTAAAGCATGAATGACTCCAGGGTGCACATCGAACCAAATCATTCAGCATGATATGACAAGAGACGAAAAGAGGATCAACTAAATGGGGTATCTCTCACTAGATATCTAGCGGGCAAAGTGGGATGAAATGTCTATTACAGCAATTTGAAGTGACAACCTGTCGATTTTCCAATAAGCATGAGAAATTGTCTGGAAAGGCACAAGGTAGTTTTTATTTTTTTTTTTTTCTAAGCAATCAAGCCTCGATCCACGAAATGAAAAAAGAAACATGCACATTACTTTGTCAATTCTTTATCAATTTTATATTCTATAACTATTACCTTTTATACAATAAATTGTATTATAAACTTTTAATATTACCATCGCGCTTGTAAAAACTGTCGAAATATGAGATACGGAAGAAAAGCATTGCAGGGACTTTTTAATCTTTACTTTTGTTCATTTATATTATAGGCACCCTAGCTTTCACTAGGAAACTTCGTCGCTGCTTTCTGTTAACTAGCCAAATGTAGATTATTTCATATGCTACTGTTATATAGCCTCCATTTTTCTGATTAAACTTTTTAAAATATTATTTTCTCAATTTTATTTGAGAAAAGATTTCTCACGGGAAAAGTATTTTGTTTACCATAAAAAAGAGAAAGGGGAATACCCCTAGTTTGTTTTGCTAAGTGCACCTGTTTAGATAGGGTGCACAATAGGGTTAGTGGGGAATTCCCCAAGAATGCTAAACTTAGTAACTGACTCAGCTTGTTTATGCTTTAAAAGATCAAAACATTGCAAGATCTGGGAATTCCCCCACAAAGTTATATATATGAAGTGATGTAATTTAGATTGTGAAAACTGATTTGATGGTGCAAGGTCATGTTTATGCATAAGAATGATGTAATGATTATTGTTAGAAAGGGGAATCTATCTGTGAGTAGTTATATACTATCACTGGAAGGACTCTCTGCCCGCAGTTATAATCAGGAGTTAAGTCTCACCGTCAGCAGTTGCAATCAGCTATACAGTATGGATAGCTAGTTTTATCTACAATAATGGTAGATTTTATGCTTCACACATAGTGCCAGGATATATAATTCCATGTGAGCAGAGTTGCTGTAATTATTCTACTGTCGTCTTTGAAGCCAAAGTGCTGGGAATCAAGATAAGATTCCAAATTGTGGACAGATAGAAATCGTGGTGATTATCTTGGACTGATATACTGTGGATTTATTATCGTCGAGGGACTTAATTTAACCTTGTCGTCTTGAACTGCTGGACAAGATTACCTTCAGGACTGAGAAGATTCCCTTGGAATATAATACCTGAGGAGTTTTGTATGAACTTGTGCGCTGTCATTTTGGAGTCTTCGCTGTGAGGACATATCATCGTTGAACTGCAACGCTTTCAACACAGGACACTAGTAAACCATAAGTAATCTTAACTAATTGTGTATATGTAATTTTGTTTTGGACATACCAAATTCTTGAACCAAATCAAGTAAAGATCATTAAAACTGTTTATTATATATAATTTAGATCATTTGTGCACAAGGCTCATTTATTTGTGTTTGAAAGGTATTTCTGACCTTAGACGTCTACGAGACGTCATAACACTACCTTGTAAGCCCGGTGTGGTAGGAGATATTGTCCTCCTGACTCACAGTCCGCCTATAACGTTGAAGAATAGGGCACACGATTCAGTTGACTCTTCACGCAACATTAGTTTCACGCTTTATTCCGTTGTCGTCTATGGAGCCCGGACAATGGCTCCTGCCATAGTCCTGCTCCTGCTCCTGAAATGAATAAATATGAAATGTCTGACCATATTTCCTTTTACACCGGTGTTCTTTACCATTATAGGCGGATTGTGAGTCCGGTGGACTATACAAACTTCTACACCGGTGTAAAGAAACTGAGCGTCCCCCATGAGAGAGTGTCCTAGCTACCATAGCAACATGTACGGAATAACCGTGACCTTGTAGACGAGGCCATTTGGGTACAGTGCTGAACAAAATGATGCATACAGCACTCAATGGAGAACACCATAGACAGATGGGTGGTAGGACACTCAGTCACACGGACACTGTATTATATGGGTAGACGTTTCATATATAGAAGTCCCATTGATGCAAATGAGGTATTACAATTGATTCCGTCATGCACTGTATGACGTTGTGCTGTAGTGCTTGACGGAATGAATGGCAATACCTCATTTGCATCAATGGGACTTCTATATGAAACGTCTACCATTATATGACACCGGTACAACTTTTCACAGTTCTGAGTAGCAGTGAACCATCTGAATGCCCCATCAGAGTTCTTCCAATGAGTTTATAGCTTGATTCTAATGCTCATTCTGTTTATTGATCTTGATAATGCCTGTTGGGCTACTGCTCATATTTCTTACTTTTCTTTTTAAAAAAATCCCTCCTCTAGATCTGAACCTCTCCACGAGGTCTTAATTCTTTAAAATGATGAAAAAGTTTGTTATTGTTCTCTGATGCCTAAGATATTTTTGTACTATTAAAGATGCATTTCATGATTCCAGTCCCTTCTATTTTATGCATGATTCATTAGATATCCTTGAGAAAAGCTTAAAGATTTTAGTTGATTCCAATCATGCGGTTTTGTGTTATGAGCAAGTGCTTGTTTCCCACGGTCCCATAGCCCACTGTGCTGTAATATCTTACGGACAAAAAATACAAAATTTCGAATTTCTTACAGATACGACCGAATTTGCACGTTAGATTAGGTACATGGGGATTACTAAGGATAACGGTTCAGATGACAAAAAAAAACATCAACTTTTTAGGTAAGTCGGGGGACGAGGTTGTGGATGGCAACAATCAGTTCGATCTACTACAATACTCCTAAGGGCGTACTCGCGTTTTACTTCTCAAAGTGATAACTCATCAACGACAAAGAAATATTTTCCTTCTTGCGATTACACGTTGTCATTTATCCAAATTGTGTTAAACCTAATTAGACATTGCCCCTAAAAACACTCATTTGATACACACTGGAGGTCTATGTTTTTTCCCTTAAACATGCTGATTATACAGCATAGAGTTGAACAAAGTGCGGGAACAGGAAGCATTGCTCCCGGAAAATAGTAAGCAGAATTGGTGAAATAATGCCACGTGGATAAAGAAAAAGACAACCTTCCCTTTATACGATATGTTGGATGTAGCTTCATGTAGCAAATCTCAACCGCCGGGTTAATGGGCGGTTCATGGACGTTAAATCGTGTTTGGTTGTTTGGAAATAACCAGGCGGAACCGGCAAGCAACGGTTGGATAAATTTTGAAGCCGACCCTTAAGAGGATTTCATACCTCGCTGCAATGTGTGTTGCGTTGTCGATATATCGATCACTTTGTCGCATTTAAGCGCAACTCGCTGTAAATTCAGTTAAATACATTAAACTTCAGTGCAGTACTGCAAAGCAGTATTTTGGATAGAGACTGCGTTCCGTGCAACACACCCACCGCAATGCAGATGCAGTGAAGTATTCATCGGACCTTTTCTAACGGTCCTTTCATTTTCAGCGAAGATTCAATGAAATGGATGCGTTGAATCCGTACAAAAATGGTTTAATGGCAAGTTTTTTATTATTCTAAGAAATGGGGCTCAAATACGTTCAATATTTATGATTTAATTCTTGAAGTAATACTTTCTGCTTTTGAATAGGCAATGGTACATCCAATGACCTCTACACATGGATAGTGGGCTGACGCACAGTTGAATGGTCGCCGAGTGTCACAACAGGAAG
Source organism: Ophioderma brevispina (assembly GCA_023653785.1). Lineage (NCBI taxonomy): Eukaryota > Metazoa > Echinodermata > Ophiuroidea > Amphilepidida > Ophiodermatidae > Ophioderma > Ophioderma brevispina. Next base: position 26,569 of record JAMKCH010025545.1, on the reverse strand, counting down.
TTGGTTTTTGACCTATACAATATGGCGGAAACAATGCATACACCTGCTGGTGCACATATTCCACACAGATGTTCTATTGTTTGACGAGATGTATGCATTGTTTCCCGCCATATTGTATAGGTAAAAAGCAACTTCCTGTAGTGACACACCGCGGCTCAGACCCGCTATTCATGTGTAGAGGTCAGTGGGTACATCTGACCAGCAAATAATGTCTGTACACTTCGTTATCTATCTGATGATACCAAGGTAGATTAAAGGCGAGTGCAATGCTCTCACAGTAAGGTGTTAACGGTGGTGCGAGGCAAAATAAAACACCCTAGGGTAGTATAATGTTAGTGACAATAGCCACTGTATTGAAAGTAGATTGTCGCCTAAAACTTCATGTTGTCTCGAGGCAATGACGTATCATGTAAGATGGCCCTTCCACTTGCAGTAGCTTAAAAATAGGGAATCGTGGATTTTTCGTTATTTTTCCAGGAGCATGAATGTTTTTATGATGCTCTTAAGAGGATTATTCGGAATAAACGCGAGATGAAAATGATGGACTGAATGGCTCTCTCTGCCTGTAGATAATATCCGGTGGGTAAAGCGGGGGAAAAGTGTATTTCGTCATTTAAGTGACGTGCTGTCATTTCCGTGATAAACCCCGGACATTGTACCGAGGCTAGACTTTTCTTTTAATCATGAAGGGATTTTTTTAATGAAACACACACACACACACATAAGAGCACACATACACGCGCACACATACACATACGAAAACACACACACAATCGCGCGTGCACGCACGTAGCCAAATTACCACACACATGTGATAATACTGGCCTTAGAATGACCCTGGGATTTCGCGGTTCTTTGACTTGATGGACCCTAGATTACGTTTCGTGACGCTTTAAAATGTCTGGCATCAACAATCGACCCCACCCTCTAGTTTCATGTCTACACACCAATGTTTACCCTATTGACCTCCTTGACCTTGAACGACCCCTGATGACTTTTGATCCCTAACCAATACCATTCGGGTTCTTCAATAAGGTCAAGGGGTACCCACCAACCAAGTTTGAGGAACGTTTGGGGGGACTCTCGGTCTCCGAGAAAATGACGGGCGATCAGACCCAATCCATGCCATAACCAGGTTCCTCCATAATCGTTACATTGTTGCCTTCTGTATTGTCTTCTGTATGTAACCTTTTGAATGTAAGCCCAGCCCCCCCCCCCCCGTGCATATGGAATACGTGTTAACTTTTTCAGTGCACGTGGTATATTTTTTGTGGAAATGGGAGCAGTGTCATCTGGGTACCTGTGTTCCGTTTTTACAAGATAAGCACATTGGAATAACGATCCAGGATCGGGTAGCCTTCAGGATCTATTAACCCTTTTCATTTGATTAATGTTATGGACAATAGTATACAACATTCCTTTATCAGTCATGCTGATAGCACCGCGTTGCTACACAGCATGACTGATAAATGGATGTTGTATACTTTGTGGCACTGTCTTCTTAGAGATAATTCAACTTAGCGTGAAGCAGAATACATATGCTTAAGGTCTACTTATATAGAGTACCCATTAATTCAATACATCCGGTCTCATTTGTAGATATGCAATCCCAACCTGCTCTTCGTAAAATCTTTGCGCATTATCGGCTTATATTTCATCCACTAGAGCATTTTGCTTCAGTCAAATGTACAAACCTAAAGTGCTATCAAAGAAATACTCTACCAATTCCATTCTATGGTCTAGGAGACAGATATGTTATTACAAATCGCGTGCTTCATCAGCATAATTGTTACAACCCCCCAGTTTTCAGTTCGGTTTCCTATCATAGGAGGTAAAATTACAAAATATCAAATTACACATCTTCTCGTAAAAATATCTATTCATGTCCAACACGATGTCAAAACCGTTTCGATGTAACATAATATTGCTCGATTCTCTATGGACCAAACAAACTGGCCAAAACAGGCGTGCTCTAGATTATCAGTAAGCTGCAAGAGTATGCAATTTCAAGTAACGCTCTATCCATGGTATGGTTATTCAAATCGTAAGGATTAGATCCAGATCATTGATATCATGGGTCGCCCATGCTGTGAAGGAAATGTCTATTTACATAAGATGCCATGATTCCTGTCGTGCTCCTGGGCTTGCTCCCGGAAACTGGATTATTGCATCTCGCTCTTGTATGGTATAGATAAAAAAACATCTTAACCGTCTCCAAGTTCTGCAAAATAAATGTGCGCGTTTTATTTTGAAGCAACCCAGTCGCATTCATGCCTCACCTCTTCTACAGACTCTCCATTGGCTATCAGTTAAGAGGATTCATTTCAAGGTCATCGTTCAGGCATTCAAAGCTTTTCATTTTAGTTCTCTGGGATAACTGTCTTCTTATTTTCAATCACGTGTCAACAAGACTAGATACAGTCTCCGGTCGGATTTGGCCATTACATTTGAGGTCCCTCGTTCCAAAAAACAAGCGGGCGACCGTGCCTTTTCTGTGGCAGGTCCTCACCGTTGGAATGATTGCCAAAGTAGGTCCGTACACTTGTTTCATCTTGAAAGGTTTAAAAAACAATCTTAAATCTCATCTTTTCCGGATCTGGTTTTTCTCTTTTTCTGGGCACCGTGTGCGCCACGGAAAAGGCGCTTATAAATCTTAGTATTATTATTATTAGGGATTGAAAACACTTCCGCTGTGGTAGTCGTTTGCACGAATAATTATGACATTGGCGGTCATTGTTTGTTGTGGTGTTTTCATACAGTACTTAAAAAAACACACAATAAGAGAAGAATGCGTTTCCAACTGGAGTTGCCTTTACTCCGGCAGTATATTCAGTAACAAAATATAGAATGAAAATAACTAATGTAGAGGCGGAGGCAGAATATCATAGGGGCCTTATTTAAGGCGTTCGTTTACCTCCCACGACAGAAAAAGGTTGACACCTTTGTAGTTAGTATGGACCCTCTACCATCAATGCTATAGTTAGTATCTCAAATTGTGGTATCACTTTTTTCAATAGGGCCAATTTAAGTTACCACAGGGGTCAAATTTTTAACATGCCCCAATCATGTTGAAATGTATGCCATATTGCCATCTAATCATAAGGATTCCAAAAAGTATAGTTTGTACCACCTACGACTGGTTTTGGAGTTATAAGGTACACACGGCTAAATGGTAAAAAGGGTCAATTTCAATTTGTACAGGGGTCAAAATTAAAAGTTAATCGGATTATATTTTAAATACTGCCAAGTTATTGCCTGAGGTTAGGGACTCATAAAGGCTATAGCTTTGATTAGGTTAAGGCGTACTACGGAGATCAGGTACAAAGAAGGTCAACACCAATGGGGTATGTTGAACTTGACCTATTTTGTCCCATAACATGGTAATATACATTGCAGATGTACAAAAACTATTCTTATTTTACCCATTAAGTAGATGAACAGCTTCTATCATTTTCAACAAAATTGGAGAAACTTCCGATTTTGACCCCCTGTAAAAAGAGAAATTGACTTTTTACCATTTAGGCCAGTTACACTATAACTCCAAAAACCATTGGTCATAGTTGGTAAAAACTATACATTTGGAACTATGAGTAGACGGACAATATGGCATACATTTCAACATGATGGGGCGGCATTTTAAAAGGTTTGGACCCCTGTGTAAAACTTTAGAATTGGCCCCTATGAAAAAAGTGGATACCACAATTTGAGAGTACTACCTACCTCGCATTGGAGTAGGGGGTGAGGGGCCATACTAACTACCAAGGTTGGCAAACCTTTTCTGTATAGTGAGGGGTAAACGATGGTTTGACCGGGTTCCTGCTCTCCACTAAGTGACCATATGTTGACTCCTAGTAATTACATATAAGTGCATTGTACCACAATAAGGCCAAATAAGACATGGATTGCGGTCTAAAGCAAAATGAAAAACCCCTTGAGAATTACAGTTAGAAGAAAATTCACTGTATCGAAAATTAGATTGGTGCTTATAATTTCACATTCACCTGAGGCAATGACAGCATTCATGTACGATGACCTTTCCGCTTTGCAGTCGCTAAAACCGAACTAAATCATCTCCCTTGTTGTTTTCCCTAAAGCATGATGCCTTCAGGCAGTACTTTGAACCAAATCATTCAGAATGAAAGGGATGAACTGAATGGGGTTTCTCCCATTAGATGGATATCTGGCGGGCAAAGTGGAACGAAATGTGTATTACGGCGATTTGAAGCGACAAGCTGACGAATTACCAGTTAAGCTTAAAGAAGTCTTTAGAAAGCTACTTTTTCATTTTGTCTTAAGAAGAAGGCCTCGATCCAAAGTGACAACGCAAATACAGACGTTTACATTTTAAATTACATTTTTATAGCTTAGAACTCTCAGCTTTTATATAGTTTTACTTTTTACACTCTTCAATTAGTGTTAGAAGTTAGTATCTTTCAAAATTCAATAATGCATGCCATAATGGTCAAATCTCTTCAGTCCAATTGACTTTGTTATTTTTAAGCCCAACAGAACTTAATAGCATGAACGACATTACGGCAGCCTCGCACATTTTAAGGACAGTGCAAGAAGTCGTATACGCTTATTAGGAATACCACGTTTCTTATGCCAGTCTTATGAAAGGGGACAATGATAGAATTTGTATGTATCTTGTAAAAATACAGAATTCATGTGAATTCTGCGGGAAAATACCTTTTGAAAATATTGATGAATTCCGCATCTTTTGAGACTTCTTTTGTTTTTATAACATTTCAAAGTTCCTCCCGCAGTCATGAAAGAGTATACGATACGCTTCATCATACGCATGCATACAAACATGATATTGGAAAATTGACGCAGTATTTTATTTCTGCGAACAAAAATTGCACTGGTTTCGCCGTCATTTCGACATAGGCCCCTCCTTTAGTTTTGTTCCGTTTATATTTCTCTACGTTAATTCCGTGTGAAAAATTACGGACATATCGTGCCCTTCATCACCTTCGGGTTTAATATTAGTCGTCAACTCCGTTGCAATGCATTATGGGAAACCATTAATTAGTCAATTGTGGTGAATGTGAAGCAGGTCAATGGACAGAAAAGGTAAAATGAACCGATCATACGGCGAGCCTTTAATGTGCGGCTCAATTAAAGACGTTAGGAATTTGACAGGACATGTTTGCAAGATCAAGTAGGAGAATTGAACTGGGGCAGGAGCGTGTACCAAATTTGCTTTTGGCTGGATCTTATGTACATAACAAGACGCGTACGCGATATGTAAGAAACAGAGTCTCACATGGGTAAGATACCAGAACACTTCGATCATAAGTATCTTTGTAATTCTCGAGGAATCTGGAAATTGTAATAGCGCCCTCCTGCAACAACAAAAGTCCCAAATTTACTTGTCAAAATGCCCGAATTTGAAAAGACGACACTAAATTTGTTGGTCGCTATAGGGCGCTTTCACAGAAGGTCAATAGATTAACATTGCCAGATGCTATCCAAGAGCAGAAAGTAATGATTGTCCGAATTACTTCATGTAATAATTATTATAATTATTGTAATAATAAATATATCACTGATCATTCGACAAATGGCCCAATTTCGCCCAATACAAATTGTCTTTTGGGCCCTTTCACGGAAGGTAAATCATGTTGACTGGGCTTTAGTTTGCGCTCCAGATCATCCGGTCATGCGAAGATTACTGCAAAACATGCACGTGATTCAGCTAAAATTTCAGATTTTTCTGTTCGCGATTATTTTTATCTCTGCATGCTTGGCCATACTTCGGCCCAGTAGCAAAGGAATGGCTTCTTGAGCTCTACAATTGCTACCTTATGTTCCACAGAAAAGATCTGAAGGAAGTCGGTTTGGGAGCATAGTCAACGTAGTCAATTGTATGTTGCCATATCTCCTGCACGTTCAGGCAGAGTACTACATTACTATGCCCAGAAATGCTTATAGACCAATCAATTTATGTCAGCCACCTCACAGGTCTCACGTTGGTGGAATGCCTTCATTCTGCTCAACCGTATAGAACCCGTGACCCCTAGCACAAACACCCTCATTTCCACAGAACAAATACAAGAACAAGAACCCAATTTTTCCTCCCCCATCAAACACATTTCAGCAAGTACTCAACAACGCACAGGGTAGAGAAGGGTTGGTAACCGGAGTCGTGATCGTTGATCTATCAGCGCATACCCGACATTGTTAATCACAGATACTTACTCCATAAGATTTGGAAACTCACAAGGATATTTCCGTCTTTTGTATAGTGGAGCTTATCAAGGATTTGCGTGCAAACAGAATGTCTCTGTTCAGATAGGAGCGAAGAAAAGTCAATGGCGTAAGCTCAAGAGTGGACTACCACAATGGAGCGTGCTCGCCCCCTCCTGTTTTCAAATCTATACACCGACAACCTAGAGTAAAGGAACCTGTGTTTTATCTATCGACGATCTGAATTAACGCACCAAAGTGCAATATTCAAGTTGTTGAAGAGAGACTCTCCAAAGTCTTGGATGAACTCACTCATAATGAGTGACAACCACTACGTGAAACCAAGACAGGCGGTTGTGCTTTCCATCTACGCAACCGTGAAAGCAAACGTCAGCTTAAAGTCATCTGGTCTGGAAACACCCTGGGAGCACTGTGATAACCTGTTTAACTAGGAGTCGCCTTGGACCGCACTTTCTTTTTATAAGACGACGAGTTTAGAGTTAGGATATGTTAAACGCAAAACCTCTTGAACAAACTCAACTCAACACAATTGGGTTATCTGTCGGTCCTTCAGATAATTGTACATACCAAACCCTAAGATCGACGGCACTTTGCCCTGTGCTACTCAGATGGGCAGAGTATTGCGGTTGCCCTGTATGGAGAAGAATCAATCAGTGCCAAGAAGCGGGATTCAGCAGTAAAATGCTCTGTCGGCTATCACAAGAGCATTCGTCCCACATTCAACGGGGAACGTATTACATCTAGCGACTTGTTCCCCAGAATCCGTAGTAGTGTAACGAATCATGTCTCAAGAGTAGTGCCAAGTACTAATGGAAGCATCCCTATGTCCCTCCGAACAGAGCCGGAGACAGAGACTGCTGCCAACCGTCTAAAATCCAGAGAGAGAGTTCTAAGCAAACCCTTCTTGAATCAGTATCTAGCGAGGTTAAGAGAGCCGATTGGCAAGAAAGACTTGCTATCAACGAGTAACATCTATGGGTATTGAACCTGGGAGCATCCTCCACCTGGAGTGGACACCTATGGGCTGAATGGCGAGCCTCAACAGTTTGAGAACCAGAATGGCCGAGCTAGGTTCATTGACAGAAGTGGAATACAGGAAAGCAGATCAGGACACTACCTGTGGTTTGTGGAAAACGTCACCACAGGGACGATGGAAAAAGTCTTGGCCCGGCCACTGGTGTAGCAACAATGCACAGGACCTTTCGGAATTCATTGAAGCAGCCAGACGCTGTAACCCATATCTGGCTGCGATCATATTGAGAACCACTGTGGTTGGACACGGTAAGAAGACGAGCAAGAAGCGACCCAAAAAATCATTTTGTATTTTGCTTTCAAATTCGGATATTTTGCAAAGTGAAAATGTCATTGTGCGGAAGGGCGCGTAACTTAAACATGCCAAACATATCCATGTAATCATTACCAACCACATTTCACCTATTGACCAAACAAATTAAATTTGGGGGTAGCGTTGGGTAGGGAAAAATCCCACAATGCAATTGACCTGCCGAAATCATCATTCCCTTTGCCTTGCATCATATAAATAAACTACGATTTCTCCTAAATCAAAATTTGTCAGTTGTACATTGCTTACTAATGACGTGATAATGACTTTATATAAAGCAAAATTTAATATATGTAGTAATAGATAATCATAAGTTGTCATGTATAGCATATCAAAGCGAATATGTAATTAGACCAGGTAACCTTCAAATTGAACTAAAATGATTAAGCCCAACGTGTGTCTCATTGGCCTAAAACGCGAGGTAAATTTCGTTGGAGACGGGAAGTGGCTTCATTAGCGAGAACTTTGTATACGCGCCCTTCTACAGCAAGTGGAATATGACAGACTACCTCGTACAGGTGTCTATCACACTATATAGCAACAGAGGTCATAAAATTAACAGCTAAGGCTAGGATTGCAAATAGCTCTGGAGTTTGAAAAGATACAAATGTCATAATGCGGCGCCTGGCATACGAAACTAGCAGAGCTGGAAGGACACTCTGCCCTGTACATTGTTAATATACAAATCACAAAAGAGCGATTAAAACTCCAAACAAAAAAAGAGGAGCAGGGGCTAATGGTATATTGCCACACAGAAGTCAACTTGACGGCGTCAACAAATCAATCAAGATAAAATACTGCATTACAGTCAAGTGTTGTTTTGTATGTTAAATCAGTAGACGGAAAATTATCTACGGATGCATACTTTCATTCGAGTTATACCGGAAGGATGGAAGTTAAGGTTAAAGCAAAATTGTATAGGCCATCAAGGAGCCATTAACGCCATCAATGGACATATCAATTAATTCATTAGCATACTCGCAGTATGAATATCAAAAACGATGTTTGAAGAGGCTTTGACATTTGAAACGTTTTTCGTTATGACAGCATTATTTCGCATTAGTGATTCAACAATTATCTGTTCAGAGGATTTGATGCATTTCAACTGGCTTTTCGTTATTACAATTTGTTACTTAATCCACAATTAATAGGCAATGAAACATAATTGCTAGAATATAACAGGCCAATGACTGACTCCCTCTCAATGGTCTATGGATTTATGAAAACATTTTGTTATTCATTTGTGTCATTCAATAGTCCTATAGCAAAAAGAGTCTCGTCGCAACCCCGGTACAGTATATGTGGCAGTTTATTCGGTTCTCGTTCAGCGTCCTAGTAATGCCAGTTATGCTCACTAATTTCGCTTTTCTATTTGTCGTTAAGGTTTTTAACTCCGTTTGTTAAAAAAGCTGCGTTTTATATTGTTTATTGATATTATAGGAAATTAGATTGTAGCATAAGGAAGGGTTTCTGGAGGGAGGTAGCGTTGTTCTTTCTGTAGAACTAGGGCAATTTCCCCAAAACAAGCAGGGTCCGCTCAGGGTTTTCTTTTTCAAAAGCAACTGTGCCATATCTCAAAATATTTGGAAAATGGGGCGCTCTTCAAAATAATGAGTTATGCTTAAAGTGGTTGCACCGTAAAAAACGAAGCACTTAGTGTCTTGCGGAACTCCCCAAAATGTTGAGTTAAAAAAGTCACAGCTCTTAAAGGAGAAACCTGTATCAAGATGACTTACACCCATATACGCATTAAAAAATATTGAAAACATATGAGTAGTCATGGGACAACGGAAGTATACTAACCATAAACGAAATAAAGCATTTTGCTGACCATGCGCTATTTGAAATTCTCGATAATGGATATGGGAATGTATACGTGTTATGCGATACGGACGGCACAGTAGGTCCCCTCAACATCTTCACAACCTGATGCGTTCATAATGTGTATTTCCTATGGCATGTATGACATAAACGTGCAGTCGTTATCGCATAACACGTTATGTATAGCGTGATTTTTAAATAGCACATGTCAGACTAGATGGTTTAATTCAGTTAGGGTTATGATAATTCAATGTTCTATGAAACCACTCGTATGTGGTCATAATTATTTTATAGGGATATTGTTTAATTTATTCGCGGGTAGGGGTCTTCTTTAATGTTTTTTTTTTTTCTTTTTCGAGAAAAATCTTCGTCAAAGTGAGTAAACCTTAGATAAAGCTAAGTATATTTTACCCAACATAGCCGCTTTAGTCAACAAATGAGTTAAAGTTTTATTCAACTTTGACTAAGATTTAACTCAACATAAGAGCGTGTGGACATTCTTACTTAAACATGAGTAAACTAATTTTACAGTGTGTTAGGCCCTATAGTAGATTTTCCATGTCATGGATGTCCATTCACGCGATGAGATAAGAGTGGTTTTTAGATTTTTATGGCCACAGGTTAACACAGTTTCTGTACTCATCATGTACCTAATATAGCTATGTATGGATGAAGATATATATATATATACTATATATATTACACTGTCCAGCGTGAAGTATGAAGTAGCGACGCGGGGGTATACTTTGAACCGACTTTCAGCGCTCGCCGTAGGTACAGCCACAAGCGCACTTGCAACTGAAAGGCGGACACGGTTGTACGCGCGCGTCACCATTCATTACTTAGCGAGACAACGATATCTATATTATACTCAGTAGAATATATTATAAAATATAAATAATACATATATAACATATATACATATATATATAACATTACTCATGATAATAATATATATACATCGAGAAAAATGAGTCAATATATTATATATATATATATATATCTAATATATAATATATATATAACGTGAGAAATTGGCTGAATTCCATGTACGTTCGTGTGTTTTGCACAAACAAGTAAATAAACAGAGAGAAATTGTTTGGCAAATCGACAGTAGCAGTGCTTGAGATGATGGTTTACCAGGAGCAATTTCGGACATGCAAGGTCCTTCATCAGAATAAGCCGTGAGGAAAAACAAAAATAAGATGGCCCCAAAGTAATCTTGGAAAGAACAAGATGTACATCAAGCACAACTAAATTTAAAAGAGAGATTGACACGTTTATGATCAATCTCTAAAATAACAAACTTAAAATAGCACAATCATAGAAAAAAATATAAAAAACAAACAGCAAAACAACTCACCAAATAATGAAAATCTGAGAAAATAAGGGGTACGCTGAGTACTAAATACATGGGTGTTGTGAGTGCGCTGATCCAAAAACAAGGAGTGATTAATATATCGTGATGTCCAAAAGAAAACGCATGAGGGCCGAGACCAAAAGAACCACATGAGGGCGCAAAGACCATGGAAGGGTATCATGAGCATATTAATTACAGACGGTCTAGTTTCGGTAATGTGGCGATCCATAAAACTTTCCCTGCGCCAGGATTAGCTATATAATTTTAGAGTCATTCATATATTCTGGTTCATTGATTGGTTAATAATAAGGGACCAATGATCAAATATAAACTCATTTCAAAAAGACTATTTACGGCTCTCAAAAGAACAATTTACGGCTCTCAAAAGAACTATTACGGCTTCCAAAAAGACGATTTACGGCTTCCAATTTCAGCACAATGTCAGCCCCCCCCTGTGGAGCATGATCATCAAAACCAAATTGCCAACATGGATACCGCGAAAATGCAGTGAGTGACGGTACGGCCTAACAAATCAGCAAAGATTCCAGCTGTTAAGTGATAAAAATTGACATGAAGTAGAAAGTGGAACACTAAAAAGCAGAATAAGAACAGTCTTGTCATGTTTGATGGGGTTTAGTCTGTAGTAGGGTGGGGGGGGGGAACGGGACAACCCTGCAATATTGACTGCCGGCATAGGTCATGCTGGTAGGCTGGCTAGGCTGGGCTGGCTAGGCTGGGCTAAATCTCAATTTTCCCATTGTTTTATAAATCTTTAACCAACAATGAACAATGAATATATGGAAGACGTTATATAAAAACAAATATATACTGCCTTTTTCGAGTCCTCCTGTTCAAACGATGGTCCCTCGGTGACTGCAATAGTGCTATTTGGGCTTCGGGGCTGCGCCCCTTAGCAAAAGAGCACGATGGCAGTCACCTCGGGTCCATAGTGTAACAAGAGTCTCGTCATTGCAGGCAGTATTATAGAGAGAGAGGAGAGAGAGAGGAGAGAGAGAGAGAAGAGAGAAGAGAGAGATAAAAATATATATATATATATAAGCTATATATATATCGTCGCTGGGCGGGAAAAAAAACCTCATATGTGGATTTAACTTTAAAAGACAAAACCTAAGATGTAGTAAAAACGGGCACATGACAAAACCTCAAAAACTGAATTAATTTGCTGTATGCCATGCACTAGAAATGTTTTCCGTTTCCTAAATATATTTAGGTAGGGGGAATTACTTACCCAGATTCTGAAATAAAGTGCCATATGATTTACCATCATATTGGCATGGGAAATTCCAAGCTAGAACCCGATGTGCCAAAATGCACATACGAGGTTTAAGCAATGGGGCCCACTTTTACATGAGGGTTTTGCATTTACCTCTGGAGGTACATTATGAGGTTTTTCCCGCCCCAGCGAACGATATATATATATATATATATATATAGATAGAGAGTATATATATAGGAGGATATATATATATATATAGATATATCTATATATATATATAAAATACGCGCATTTGATTCATTGTCCTACTTGTTTTCAATTGAAGTTCCATGAAACCGGATGAAATCATCAACAGTATTTAAAGGCTGGTCAGCGGATTTTCATTATTTCTAATAATTTGGCTATCATCAACTTCCTCTAAACCAGTTTGTGAGTGTAGATAGTTTTCATTTTGGTTTGTTGTGACTGTGTGGGACAATTGAACATGGTCTTTGATTTTCGCATGTTGATCTTAATCCCACCCTGTTGCTTTCACAATTAAGTTCGGTATTATGGTTTCTAGTTCATTTGGATCTTCAGAAAAGATAACAATTTCACCGTACAACCAGAGATGGCTCAGTCTTTCACCGTTTATGTTGAACTTTGTGGTCACAATTTAGCTTTGCGAATGATTGATGGCTTCCAGACACCGTTTAAGGGAGGGGGTATTGGGTCTCAAGCAGTGAAACTTGAAGTGATTTTTCAAATTTTCCTAAAAAGTGGTATATTACATGGAAACATCATATTGTAGCCCATGTCACAAAGTTTTTTTTTTAAAAATCATGTAATTTTTGCTCTGGTTGCCATTGGTAACCACGTAAGGCCCTGCTGATTGGTTAAACACTAGAACGGACGGAATAAATAAAACTGAACAAAGCTACTGGGACGAACCTTGGGTGACATATGCAGGGGGGAAATACGCAGTGAAAACATGAGGCCGGATTTTTGATACCGGTGCCATGGCAACCAATCACATAATTTCATGGCGCAATTTGAATTTGGAACACAATTTGAAAATCGGCTTCGTGGTTCCTAGCCCATATGTGCTGGAATGTGTATGTGCCAAATTGCAGTGCATAGCATGGTAGCATTCTCTGTTACGTTCGTGTTTCGTTTTGGATATATATATATATAGATATATATATTATATATATATAACGTGAGAAATTGGATGAGTTCCATGTACGTGGTGGTGTTTTGACACACAAACAAGTAAATAAACATATGGGAGAAATTGGTTTGGCAAATCGACCGTAGCAGTGCTTTAGATGATGGTTTTACCAGGAGATTAATTTCGGACATTGCAAGTCCTTCATCAGGCTCAGCCGTGAGGAAAGGAACAACAAAAAATGAAAGGACCCCAAAAATAAAACTTGAAAAACAAGAATGTAACAATCAAAGCACAACCTAACTAAAAAGATGAGATACACGTGTATGATCAATTTAAAAAACCAAACTTAAAATAGGCAACAACTCTCATAGATAAAAAAGAATCAACAGAAAACAACTAACAAAATAATGAAAATCCTGAGAAAAAAATGGGTACGTGAGTACAACTACATGGGTGTTGTTGAGTGCGACTGATCAAAACAAAGTGATTAATATAATCTCGTGATGTTCCAAAAGAAAACGCAGAGGACGCCAGGACCCAAAAAGAACCACAGAGGGCGCAAAAGGACCATGGAAGGGAGTTAGTCATGTAGCATTAATTACAAGACGGTCATCAGTTTACTGTAATTTGGCGATCCATAAACTTTCCTGCGCAGGGATTTCTATTATATATTTAATACGTCATCATAATTCTTGGTCATTGGATTGGTTTAAAGTGGACCAAATGATCAATATAAACATACCATTTCTGAGAAAAAGATATTGACGGCTCTCAAAAAAGAAAACTATTACGGGCTTCCAAAAGAACTATTTACGGCCTCCAAAAAGACTTATTTAAGGCTTCCAAATTTCAGCCACAATGTCAGCCCTGTGTAGCATGAACATCAAAACAAATTGCCAACATGGGATACACGCGGAAAAGAGTGGGGAGGGACGGTACGGCTACAAATCAGCAAAGATTCCAGCTGTTAAGTGATAAAAATTGACATGAAGTAGAAAGTGGAACACTAAAAAGCAGAATAAGAACAGTCTTGTCATGTTTGATGGGGTTTAGTCTGTAGTAGGGTGGGGGGGGGGAACGGGACAACCCTGCAATATTGACTGCCGGCATAGGTCATGCTGGTAGGCTGGCTAGGCTGGGCTGGCTAGGCTGGGCTAAATCTCAATTTTCCCATTGTTTTATAAATCTTTAACCAACAATGAACAATGAATATATGGAAGACGTTATATAAAAACAAATATATACTGCCTTTTTCGAGTCCTCCTGTTCAAACGATGGTCCCTCGGTGACTGCAATAGTGCTATTTGGGCTTCGGGGCTGCGCCCCTTAGCAAAAGAGCACGATGGCAGTCACCTCGGGTCCATAGTGTAACAAGAGTCTCGTCATTGCAGGCAGTATTATAGAGAGAGAGGAGAGAGAGAGGAGAGAGAGAGAGAAGAGAGAAGAGAGAGATAAAAATATATATATATATATAAGCTATATATATATCGTCGCTGGGCGGGAAAAAAAACCTCATATGTGGATTTAACTTTAAAAGACAAAACCTAAGATGTAGTAAAAACGGGCACATGACAAAACCTCAAAAACTGAATTAATTTGCTGTATGCCATGCACTAGAAATGTTTTCCGTTTCCTAAATATATTTAGGTAGGGGGAATTACTTACCCAGATTCTGAAATAAAGTGCCATATGATTTACCATCATATTGGCATGGGAAATTCCAAGCTAGAACCCGATGTGCCAAAATGCACATACGAGGTTTAAGCAATGGGGCCCACTTTTACATGAGGGTTTTGCATTTACCTCTGGAGGTACATTATGAGGTTTTTCCCGCCCCAGCGAACGATATATATATATATATATATATATAGATAGAGAGTATATATATAGGAGGATATATATATATATATAGATATATCTATATATATATATAAAATACGCGCATTTGATTCATTGTCCTACTTGTTTTCAATTGAAGTTCCATGAAACCGGATGAAATCATCAACAGTATTTAAAGGCTGGTCAGCGGATTTTCATTATTTCTAATAATTTGGCTATCATCAACTTCCTCTAAACCAGTTTGTGAGTGTAGATAGTTTTCATTTTGGTTTGTTGTGACTGTGTGGGACAATTGAACATGGTCTTTGATTTTCGCATGTTGATCTTAATCCCACCCTGTTGCTTTCACAATTAAGTTCGGTATTATGGTTTCTAGTTCATTTGGATCTTCAGAAAAGATAACAATTTCACCGTACAACCAGAGATGGCTCAGTCTTTCACCGTTTATGTTGAACTTTGTGGTCACAATTTAGCTTTGCGAATGATTGATGGCTTCCAGACACCGTTTAAGGGAGGGGGTATTGGGTCTCAAGCAGTGAAACTTGAAGTGATTTTTCAAATTTTCCTAAAAAGTGGTATATTACATGGAAACATCATATTGTAGCCCATGTCACAAAGTTTTTTTTTTAAAAATCATGTAATTTTTGCTCTGGTTGCCATTGGTAACCACGTAAGGCCCTGCTGATTGGTTAAACACTAGAACGGACGGAATAAATAAAACTGAACAAAGCTACTGGGACGAACCTTGGGTGACATATGCAGGGGGGAAATACGCAGTGAAAACATGAGGCCGGATTTTTGATACCGGTGCCATGGCAACCAATCACATAATTTCATGGCGCAATTTGAATTTGGAACACAATTTGAAAATCGGCTTCGTGGTTCCTAGCCCATATGTGCTGGAATGTGTATGTGCCAAATTGCAGTGCATAGCATGGTAGCATTCTCTGTTACGTTCGTGTTTCGTTTTGGTGTTTGTGGATTTTAACGAAACGAGTTATAGACCTTCGAAACATTTAGACAAAATTTAGGTCGCTTTTGATGTGAAATATGGATTTTTTTTTTTAAATTTCATCGTATACTGAATTATCATAATATTACTGAAAGGTCGTCGATAATCGGGCATCCATTGTCCCTGAATTAATTTTACACTCATTTCTTAAAATCGCAGGGTGGGTGAGAATGAGAAAACAAATTTTAAAATACATAAAAAGATCCACTCACTTACCCAGTAACATTTAATTACTTAATTATGGGACAAAATAATATGAGTTATTTATTTACTTGACTTCTTAGCCAAAAATAAATGCGTTAAATGGCCCGTATAAAAATAAATATATTTTAAAAATATCTTAAATATAACCCCATTTTTAAAATTTTCACATGATGAAAGTATAGGAGACTATGCGTTTTTGCCAAATTTCGGTACTACACTGCTTCACTTTGATCCAGCCATATCTCGGGAACCCAAAGTCCGATTGCGGATCAAAGTAAAAAAAACATTTGTAGATTACAATGTACACAATTAACCCCTCGTCTTTACCAAGGGGGGGGGGGGGGGGGTGGTTACCCCCACCCCCACTACCGAAACTTCGCTCGGTGTGCGATAAACGCTTAAAAAATTAATAAAAAAGCTTCTAGGTAAATCGTTCTCTCATCCTTTCCGGTTCATTTTAGCGAAAAAAAATGTGAAGGTAGCGCCTTCACCGGGGTTTGGTGTTAAGGTATATGCCGTCAAGCGAAGGGTAGGGACGCACCATTAAATATCCAGGGGGGCTAGGAAGTTTACTTTGGAGATGAATTTTTTTCTCGGCTGTAAGAAGGTGATTTTTGTTTTTTTTGCACAAGCGTGGGGGTTAAGGGTTAATTTTTTTTCTTTACAAGCTTGGGGGGATTTTTTTTTTTTTTCTTTACAAGCTTGGGGGTGGTGAATTTTTTTTTTTAATCATTACCGTTTTGTTTCTTTCATCGCCAAAGGTGATTGTTTTTTTTTACAAGCTGGGGTGGATTTTTTTAATCATTTTTAATGTTGCAAATTTGTACTATGGGGTTGTATGGGCCAGCCAGAGGTTCACTTTGTGAAACGAATGGATGAGGACGGGCCCTCAAATTTGAAAGATCGGTTGATTGAGGGGGAAACCCTCCCTAACATGCTGGACAACTGCAATTTCGTAAGATGGACAATAAATAAATTTACCCCCCCTCATCCACAAAACATTCTGTCTATCCCATAGTATTGTCAATACACATGATCCTTGGTGTCATAAAAAGTTTAAATATATTTTTCATTTTCATCTCCACCATCACTGTAAAAAACCCACAAAATTGTTCTCAAAAATTGTATTCTGGTGAATAAGTGCATTGATATTTGAAGAACACCAACATTTCCCTTAAACCACAGTACCAATAATATTTCATAGCAGAATCACAGCACTTTTCATCACACATTGAACATAATTCAAAACAGGAAAGCAGTTATATGGTATTGTTTTGTTCATTCAGTGTTTACAAATTGAACCGCCACTTTATTAGGCTATCACTTTCATACAATTCCAATAAAGAAGCTTTGGAGAGATAAGATTTCAGAGCTCACATTTTTAATGAGAACTAACTGTATTTTTTTCATATGATTATCTTAAAACTTGTCTGAGAAAGAGAAAAAAGATCTTTAAATGGACACAAGGACATGAAAAAATATTCAGACCAGACATTTTTTAATATAAAATAGAACTTAATGAAAACCATTCATAAATTTGAAAACATTTGATTGTTTTATTCATGTAAAAACCGGTTAAAAAAAACAGCAGTAGCAAGGAGAGTGGTGCCAATATGGCAATTTCTGCATGGAAAATCAAGGGTTTGACATCCCTGCAGGAATTGATAGTTAGTGTATCTAGGCATGCGGTGTGTGACACAATTCAAAAGTATTCAGTCCAGGAGTCAAGGCATTGTAGTGCAGGCTTTTTAGTAAGACGCTGATCTGTCATATAAAAGAGGGATTAGCACCTACACATACCAATGGTTGTGTGAGGGCTGACGGCATGCTTTTCAAGGGTGATAAAATGCTGGCAGAATGTAGCATCTTGGTTGGAGAAGCGAGGCTTACAAGGACATACATGGTTTCTTTTAGCGTTTTGAAATCAAAACTAATGAAAAACAAACATATGTCTGAATATGGCAGTTTTTCACTCTTGTGAGATGTCCTCTGTTTTGATCCACAATTTCCTTATTACTAGAAGATGATATGCTAATTTGAAAATTGGAAGCAAGAGACATTCTGAAATTCTAAGATTTTATTTCAGTACATGGCGATTTATTCAATCTAAGTGATCCGATGAGTTTTGGGAAAAAGCGATATAAATCCTTGGGCCCCAGGAAGGCCATGTAAGAGTGAATAAACCCCTTTGGTATGCTCTGTGTTCAGAAGATTGCAGAGGCTGTGTGGCATTACAAGTCCGGGAAGGTGTAGTGCAACTTAAATCGCCTACAAAATAATACAGGCTGTGTGTTGGGCTCCCAGGCGGGGGGGGGGGGAATCCTATATGATGGCTGATATCAACCTGCAGTTCGATAATTAACCTTCTTTCAAGTTTGCCAAACTGTACATCAAAAACACATATTTTTCATAAAATTAAAAAAAAAAAACCTCACTTTTTTTTTCTCAGCCACCTTTTTTGCTTTGTAATCATAGATCCACTCAAGGGACCCAAAAACCCCTATTTTCATTTCCTCCGGCTTACACATCATGTGACCCATCAACATCGGGTACGGCTATATTTAGGTTCATATCTAATGCTGAAAGCGTAGGTTCATCCAATGCTCATATCTACTGCGGATAGCGGGGTTTCATTAAGGCTCATATCTACAACTATAAAAGGTATGTTCATCACGTTTCTTTATACCTTGTGATAAGCATAGTTCATCAATGCCTATCTACTTGGCTGAATCCAGGGTAGTTACCAATCCCCATCACTGCTGACAGCAGAAGTTCATCAATACTCATATCTACTATTGCAGCAGGTAGGTCCTCCAATACCCATATCTGCTTGCTGATAGCAGTGTTCATCAATACCCATATCTACTGCTCATAGCAGGTGGTTCATCAATGCTCATTATCTATGATGATAGAAGGTGGTTTATCACTGCTCATATCTTACTGCTGGGGTACTAATCATCAGAAGGTTGAGATAGGTATGTGCCCACGCAGCTCGCTTCACCGCGTGGTTGAATTGGGAATTGTAAAGATGCGCAAAAATTTGATAAAAACATGGGTACGTGACACTGAGCAAGATTTTGCAAACTTTTGGTTTACATATCTAATAAATTGGGAAGGAAATTTGGGCAAAAAGGCAGATTCTTACAGGATATGGATAACTTAGCATATACCGAAAAAAGACCAATGATTCAAGGGTGATTTTTTTTGTCCCTCTGTGGACGGGTGATTTTTTTTTTTTTCTACAATGATAAATAAATGTGTGTGAATTTTTTTTTCTTGTTCCTCTCTGAGTGAATTTTTTTTTTTCACAGTCTACCTTGAATTTTTTTTCTTTCCACACTCTAAGGTGAATTTTTTTTTTTTTTTCACACTCTAAGGGTGATTTTTTTTTCTTTCACACTCTAAGGGTTGAATTTTTTTTTCTAAAACTTCCTAACCCCCCCCCCCCGGATATTCTATATGGGCTGCGTCCCTAGGGGGGGGTGTGGTTGCACCCAAGGATATTTTATAGGGATTTTTGAAAAATATTATGCCACCGTATGGCTCTTAAAACTCCTTGTTTATGTAAAACTAGCCATTGCCATCATTAGAGCTGGGAAAAACGGCATAAAAATCCGATATTCTACGTTTTTTAGCGCAAAATTGGCTTTTGCCTATTTTCTATGGAAATGCCAATTTTGCCGACTCGCGGACTTGTAGTCCATTGTGACGCCCATACTAGGGAATGTTGGTACTTATTTTGGTATACAATGGAAAGAGGAGGACCTGCTATCACTGGTATCAATGCATAAGCATCGGGTGCTTATAAAAAATCTCGAGGGGGGTGGTAACCACCCCCCCCCCCCCTGGTAAACCGTGTACAAAAAAAGGCTTGGTAAGTAGAGGGTAAGCCATTGCATTTACATTTTCGTAAATGGAACAAATTTGGTACCAAAGTCAGACCCATACCCCCCCCTTAAAAGTTTAGGCGGCAAAGTGTTCTGAATATGACCGCCTATTTTAAATATGAACTTATTGCTTTCTTGATGAGAGGTGAATGTTATAGAGCAGTACCCTGGCTGTAAATATCCTTAATTATATTTCTTTTATAGTATGTCTTTATCTATGGTGCAATAAACTCAGGGAAAAATTTACACATTTTAACAACAAACGTAAACTTTTAATGAACATATAATGTAATAAGCCATGTTAAATTAGCCCAGGAGGTCTCTGTTACTTGCTAGGTGATAAGCACCCTGCTACCTAAACGGTTACTCACTCCATTGATTGAGTTCAAATAGACATCTGAACAGATATTAAAACATGCTATGAGAAGAATTTTATTACTCCCTTTGAAATGTTATGAAGTATGCAATAAATCAAACAGTATCAATTCCTATACAGGGTACGGGGGAAAGGAAAATTGAAAACAAACATCCCGTTGTTTTGTTATTTGCACACCGGCTTCAATTCCGGAGGTAAAATGAACATTTATATAGCGCCCACTACGTTGGTCTTACCTTTAACGCGACCATATTTGAAAGCTTTATCCTAGATGATTAAAAGAGACATCAGGAGATTTCAGAAAGAAGCGCCCCCAATTTTGTTCGAACCCGGGTTTTTTTGCATATTTGGAATTATTTTCCAATGTATGAGATCACAACTTAAGTGAATCGTCAATAAGCCGAATACGCAGTCTTATGTAAATACTATTGAGATTTAGTACTTTCTGTAGTGCACGACAGAAAGTCAAAAGCATGGTGTTTAGGGGATAATTACGATAGTCAGGCAAGTTTTCAAACAAGGTTTGCTTTTTCTTTTGTACTGTTTGTCCAATAAACCTTCGAACGTTATTGGTAGGTGGTTGCAATCGATTCTGTTGCAATTGAGAGAAATTGTTATCCTAAAAAAATTCCTCCGGTCACTTTAAATTTATACCAAGAAGATTTGAGATGCCCAAATGACAAAAATGCATCGGAACTGAATTGTTTAGGGATAGGACGGCCAAAATCTAACACCCCGCATGATTTTAAATATTAAATGTTAAAGCAATAGTGTGTGCAAAAGGTAAACCGAGTTTGTTTTCTATTAAATATAAATACCACCAAACGGTGACCCGTAAATTGGGTGGGGTGACAATTAGGGAAAATGCGGGAAGCTGTTTGCTCGAAAACCCCCGCACATTTAAACAGTTAAACAGTTACCCACACCTTTCAAACATTTTACCGTTTTTTTTTAAACACCAAAGCAAGACAAATCCAACAAAATACGTACTTTCTGCATTAACACAAGGAAAAACAGGTGAGGCCGTGAGAGCGTAAGTTTGTTGTCGGAGGTTCAAAGTTTTAAGACAGACAAATTGGATGTTTCAATTTCCTGTGTAGTCTTTACACGTGCCTCGAGACGTTGTGATAGAGAAGGAAATGCCACTTCCGGGCAGAAGTGCATGCTTGCTTTGCTGGTAGTGCCAGCTATGTTCCACGAGACGCGCTTCATCTCCAATGGAAAAACGCCTCAGGCTTAACTGTTCTTCTTTAAAGGGTGGTCAGTATTATTTGCTTGCTTCATGCCTCTTTATGTAGGTGCATTATTATTTTCAAAGAAAAATAATGTGGTTTGGTATTCAATGAGAAGCAGTTCCCGTAGGATTTTGCTTAAAATTTTCTGGTGTTTTTTTTATTCAGTAGGGGCATCTATGACTGTAAGAAAATGATGGAGTGCAAATTTTGGACTGTTGCCCCCTTCTTCAAGGGGGGAGGAGGAAATTATACGTACAGGGGTAAACTTGAAATAAAGTCAAATTAGTCAAATTGTTGTCAAAAGGGGACGGAAGACAAAATTGCCTGGAACCCGGTTATTTTTTTAACAGTTTAGGCCTATTGAAACCCACACAGCAATTTTAAATCAAGTTTAGCATGGAAAAATCCTCCGGGAATACACCACCAAAACCACACTAAAAGGCTGTTTTTACTATTGGAACCGAGATAGAGAGGAAACGACTTTGCTATTACGGGATCTAACATTGGTTGAAGATTGCTATAATGGATGACAATTTGAATATCACATGTTGTCTTTGTTGCAAGGGCAGATAAATCAAAATTTGTACTATTGCTAGGTTGACCAAATTCCGTCAACATTTGGCTGTTTAAGCATGGCCAGCACACACATGGAGGGATCACCCAACCTTTATTAAGCTATGGAGCTTAAGCTAGGTCGATCTTTCATATCCATCACAAAATAATTCACTTACGATACCATTTTTGTGTTGGTCTCCCTCAAATTGTCATTAAGCTTTTTGGT
Source organism: Ophioderma brevispina (assembly GCA_023653785.1). Taxonomy (NCBI): domain Eukaryota; kingdom Metazoa; phylum Echinodermata; class Ophiuroidea; order Amphilepidida; family Ophiodermatidae; genus Ophioderma; species Ophioderma brevispina. The sequence continues at coordinate 4,112 of JAMKCH010025545.1, read as the reverse complement.
ATATGTTAAAAACCAGAGCCATATATAACTATATCGTATATTATATATATATATATATATATATTATATATATATATATTATATATATATATATATATATATATATATATATATAATATAGATATTGAAGAAACAACGACGAAAGGACTAGCAACGGAAACCATTTTAGTTTAATAAGCTTCGGTTTAAAAAAAATAGACAATACCAAATCGATAAGCCCAATAAATTAACTGACAACCAGGGCCAATCGCTTTAAATTTTTTTTTGTTAAAAGTTAAAAATTCTTATACATCAAAATCTGTTAATATGATTTACACATTCCCATAGACGCGAAAATATAACACCCATCTAAAATAAGCGAAGATAATTAAACAGCGAAAATAATTACTAAATTAACTTTCATATTTGACACGAAGAACAATAGAATGGACACAGACAACACCCAAAATAGGGCCTTTGAAAATAGTGTTATAATGAAGTGGTTGATATAAATATAAATATAAACTACCCTGAAGAACCCTCTTCTTCCCTTGTTACAACGGCCACAATGTTACTTGAGACTGGAATTTCTTGAGGCATTCATGACATGACTTAGTCTCCGCACTTCTGTACGCTATGTGTCCCCCCCCAATCCATTCCGTGAGAACTTTCTAACTTTAGAAAGTTCATTTTACCATACCCAACATTTTGAGACATTACCTTCCAAATTTCTCCTTTGTGCAATATATGGACTCTCCACTGGGTTAAAAAGTCCTAGAAGTAATTTTCTGGAACTCATTTGTATGTCAATTCTTGAATTTTGAGCATAAGAAATCACAACAATATGCAGACACGCCGACATTTTGGTTTAATCGTTGATACGCCTGAAGTCACTAATTAATCCGCTTTGCACCACAATCCATCGCGCTGCTCACAGTCACACGTACCTTCCTTGCGTTGGATGTCAAATGATGAAGAGACTCAGCTAAGATCACACAACCTAGTCGCGCAGCTGTGATGTTGCTAAGTTTGCTTTATCACACGCCCCAATTGGTCTGCTTTGTGACCATCAACTAGTGTGCTCAAAGCGCCATTTTTCGCAGGACTCGGTAGAAGCTTTGTTTTTGACACAATAGAAACCAATGATCGTTCTACATTTGTTCCCCACCGGCTGGCGCGCGCGTGTCAGGCCTAACTGAATTTTTGTTAGCAACACTGGAGAATTGCAACAACACGTTTGATCATTCGACTCGTGAGTTTGCGTGCAAGCAAATGTGTTAAATATAAATATTATACACTTCCAAGTGCCGGTTACTTAGATACAAAGGAGTGATAGGATACAAGAAGACGAATCGCAACAGGTTGGTACAAGTAGTGCAAGCATTTGTATAAATAAATGAGATTTTCGTCTGAGAGCTCCTCTTCACCACGAGCGAATAGACCTTTAAGCCCAGTCCGACTGATATTTATATCAGAGCGGCTGGAACTGATCTTGCATGACTGACTGAAAAATTATATTACCGGTAAAAGGAAATAATTGATAAAAATAGGTTTAAATCAATCAGCAAATGTTACTAAAAGATAAAATGATGGCTGTATAAACATACCTTGACCACGAAACAGAGAAACCACAACCAACGCGAACTCGACTAAGCAAGTTGAAATCAGCATACTCAGTGCAACCACAGAAGCCTCAGCAAACTGAACCTGCTGAACGATGAAGGAAAAGTAAATACCACAGAAACAATTAAGAAACGGACAGGTGTAGGGTTGGTAGGTGTCCATGCCATAACCGGACGACGGGCGAAAATGGGATAATAAAATATGACGGTGTTGAGGTTCTGGTGGGACTGAAAACTAACGGTAACCACATATAATAAAAAACCAATTTCATGCTTACAAACACACACACACACATAACTACACACTCCATACCGCACTACACAAAAACAACACCCTATACCACACAAACACCACACACACCCGCGCACGCCACATACATACTCAATGCATACATACAACAAACATATATAATCATAAACATCAGAATAAAAATATCATGATAAGCATTCAATTAATTAAAAAGAATTTAAAATGGTAAAAAAGGTGTACAAATTACTCATCCACATTAATCCCTTAGGAGTTAAGTTTGCAGTGTTTTAAAATCCACTAAGCCTTTCCCTCTCAGTATAGTCTCCTCGTTTTTGTTCCGGATCTGTCAATGGCAAATAATGATATATCATTAATAGAATGGATCAGGAAGGGTAAAATGTCTGCCACTTGGAAATTTGTTGGCATCTGGCAGTTCCATGCAGCTTGATGTCACTCTTATGATTTGCAAACGAGTATTAAAGCGTGTTAATCTCGTTTTGCCAACCTATTGTAGCCACACTTTTCTGCATGTGATAAGTAAATTAGCCATTTCACTTGCAATGTATGTGTGTAGAATTGGAAAATGTCTGTTTGTTACATACTGGTAAATTGCTGGCCTCTGTAAATAAAGGTCTAAGGGCACATTTGTTGGAAGGGCACTTAAAAAACCTGGAGGTGCAGTTGGGTTGATTGGCTTGGGTCGAAGTTAGAAGAACTCCAAAGGTCCCTTAAATTTCTACTCCTACGGAAGGCCACTAGGGGAGGATCCCCGGATAAACACGTTGAAAGACGAATCAGATTTATACAATGTGGGCATATGTGTACGAATAAGTGAAGATGTAATTTGACAATCGAACTGTCAATAGGTGAGACCAAAGGGACTCTGTTACTTGTTTTTCTCTTTATCTAACAATAGGATCACACTAGTACATCGGAAATGTATGGATGTTTTTGGTTTGTTTTTTCATATACAATTTTGAAGACCAATGTTTTTTCCAATACAGAATTTCATGAAAATCGACATCATGGGTGTCCATTTTTTAATGTGTTCTTAGGGGTTTTATTAAGGGGGCAAATTTGTACAGGGTAACAATAAAAGGTGTTTTAAACAAATTGTTTTAAAATTTATACCAGTCTGTTCGGCTTCTCCTAAGATTTCTAAAAAGGTATAGTTTTGCATATTTTACGACCTTTTTTTTAGTGACAAATAGGCTCCAACGAAAGTTCAAGTTCTTTTTTAGAATGGTCCCATTTTGTTGAAACTGGTTTTAAATCGTTCATTGGGTCACACTAACTAAGAAAATGTATATAATTCTGTTTTTCATCACCTTTCAACAAAGTGAGACTTTAAGAGATATGACTGGTACTGTTGGTCTCCCTATACCCCTGTGGACCGGCATATTTGCCCTCTTCATTATTATCAAAACGTCATTGACAAACGCGACCTTATATTCAGCTTCTGTACCTTAGACGAACAATTTTGGGGCACCATTTAGAACCAAAACCGCGACTCTGAAAATTTACCCCCATGGTGACCTTGAACCCTTTTATACCTGTACTTCTTTTAACTAACCCTCGGTAGGGCAAAACTATACCTTTTCGGTTCTGTAATCCTTGAAATGTACTTAACTGATTGTAATACTTCACACATTTTGCCCCCTTTTATATTTGTCCCCCTATAAACAGGGAAACTTGGCCCCCCCTAAAATTCATCCAAGAACACCTTTAAAAAAATGACCCCATGTATTTGTGGAATCCCTCATACATTTTGCTTTTAGAAAAACCTGGTTGCAAGATTGTATATGAAATTTTCATTGTCACAAAATACAGTTCCACAGTACTAACGTGGTGCTTCTTTGGCCCCTATCTAGACACTCTACATATGCTTGTATAACCAAAAACCCCGATCAAGAGATGATCATATAAATCAGTATTAATTTTGAGTGTTTTGCAGCACACCATTAAATAAACATATGAGAGAAATGGTTTGCCAAATCGGCCGTAGCAGTTCTTTAGATAAATTGGTTTTTACTAGGAGCTAATTTTCGGACTGCAAGGCCTTCATCAGGCTCAGCCCCCCCCCCTGTGAGGAAAAACAAAAATTAACAACGACCCCAAAATAAAATCTTGAAAAACAAGATGTACAATGCCAAGCACACCCTAACCTAAAGATGAGATCAACGTTTATGATCAACTCTACAATAACACACTTAAATAGCCAACAACCCTCATATAAAAAATAATAACAGAAACACCTTCCA